>QNGE01001402.1:0-99624 GCA_008508345.1 Paragonimus westermani | reverse complement strand
AAACACCAGGCGCTTGCATCGAGGCCGACGGACGGCACCCGACATCATCAATAGCGAGACACCTAATCCAAACAGGACACAGAGTCAAGGTTTGTGACGCATTCTCTGTGATTTTTCGAAGTCACCGGAAACGTATCCTCCAGTTTGCTTAGGCTTTGGCTATCAGACGTTATAATCCCCCCTGTGTGTTCAGAAACAGTTTGTGTTAACGCTGCGGCTGCCTTGGTAGTCAGCATTCCCATTCGTTTAATCTTCATTTCCGTGTCTGTCTGTCTAATCCCTTAAGCCATTATTTCCGCCCTACGGTACCTTATCTTAATGTTTAAAATTAGTTACATGTCCATGTGTGATCAGAATGTACGAAATGTTACTCCGGAGAACATCACATGATTTACGTCTTCTCATTGCCTTATTCTAAATCATAGTTATATTGGGCCGATAAGTCCCAGCTCTCGCCACTCAGTCCCAGACCTCCCTCGTCTTGTGCTTCGACCTAGAACGCAAACTAATACAGGTGCCTTCAACGTTCGTACTTTAAAACAGATGGGTTAACAGACAGTTAGACTCGTTGCATATCGATATTTGCAGTTTCTCGGAGACTAGAACCCACGACAGTAGTCAACGTATGGAATTAGCAGCACCCGCACATTCTACTCGATACTGGTTGCACACTTCAGGTGACCCTCCGGCCGCCGTTACCGATCAAAATGGATTAGGTATCGTCCTCAACACGACGGCCGCAGCCGCATTGTCATATTGGATTCCTGTTAACAGTATGTTTTGTGCAGTCCGCTCGGCAGGTTCTGTGAGGGTCAGTTCTAGACACGAAACCGTCAGAAATCCTTTCGTTGTGTCTGCTTATGGTCCAGCTGACTGTATTGACGTCGGCGTGGAGGACGTCTTCTATTCGGATCTGGCCACTCTCCTCAGGTCGACACGTGGTTCTGATACAGTCGTTGAGACTGGAGATATGAACGCTCAGGTGGGCCGCCTTGGTGAGGCCGAATATCATCTAGGTGGCAGGTTTGGGATAGCATCACATCGCTCGGACAATGGCGGGCGACTATTGCAGTTGTCTGTAGAGCATGAGCTGTTTTTAGCCAGCATTAGTTTTCGGCATCGTGCGCGTCATTGCTATGCTTGGCGCCCTCCCTCTCAGAATCAGACCTTCTCTCGGATAGACCACATAGGTGTTAGTTATAGGTGGCGGGATTCCATTTATGACTGTTGTTCTTATTGGAGCACGTACGTTGTCGTTTCGTACTCACTTTTGCTGGGCAACGTCCCCACCGACAGCAACGACTGGCTGTTGAGAAACTGACTATACGGTCGGTAAGGCGTAAGTATCAAACTAGCATAGAAACCTGCCTTAGTAGTTCTCACTGCGAAGATCCTGATTGCTGCTGGACCCATATCACACAGGTCATTCGTGAAGCAGGTACTGTGGCATGCAGCATGGGTGCACATGTAATGAACAAACATTGGATCTCGGAGAAACCTCTGGAGGTGTTAGAAGCCAGACGGAACATCCCTCCTGGCAGTTCATATAACAAGTGTAGAAGAGATGTCCGTAGGAAACTGAAACGTAGCCTAAGGGCTGATCATGAGGCTTGGTTATTGGTGAAAGTTAAGGAAATGGAGACGGCTTTTGCTTCAGGAAACACTGGCGAACTGTTTAAGCTTATCCGTGCCACTGGTCGCAGACTACCGTCTGTCAGTGAATCTATCAGCGAGACAGATGGCACACTCATCTATAATAAGTCCAGAAGGTTAGAGCGGTGGGTGGAACACTTTGAAGGTCGATTTAACTGGCCTCCTGATTCTACTGCGTTGCCGCCACAAACTTGTAATATAGTGCCCTGGTCGGTAGACTTGGAACCACCCACTGAGACTGAGGTCCGCAATTGCATTGCGGCTCTCAAGCGTAATAAGGCTGTTGTTTCAGATGACCTCATGTGGGCACTTTTCAAAGAAGATGGGGAGGCGTTAGTAAGGGCATCGACTCATATGTTTCGACTTGTGTGGATGTCGGAAACTATCTGCTCGAGTTGGGGTCACTCGATAATGGTTCCTATATTCCAGGAAGGTGTCAGGGACTCTTGCGAAAACGATAGAGGAATTAGTTTGACCCCAGTCATTTCTAGGGTTCTAGCATCCATTATACTTCGCCGACTCACCGCGGCTCGGGAGGTAAACATTAGGGAAGAACAGGCAGGATTTCGTCCCGGGCGGGGATGTATAGATCATATTTTTACTATCGTCAGATTCTGGAGCAGCGTCATATATATCGCCGGCCAACAGTTGTTGTATTTCTCGGCTACAAAGGTGCGTTTGACTCAGTGGATCGATTTACACTTTTGGAGTCGCTCAAACTCAGAGGTGTGCCGACTAAGTACGTAAACATACTGTCGGCACTTTATTCCTATACTTCAGCTCAGATTAGGGTTTACGGTGATCTGTCTGACAGTTTCAGTACCATAAGTGGCGTACGTCAAGGCTGTCCGCTGTCACCATTTTTGTTTAATTTCGTTATAGACGAAATAATGGAGGATTGTTTCCGGGCACTCACAAGATGCCGGCGTGGACCTCCTACCTGGTGAAACACTGACCGATCTTGATTATGCTGACGACAAGGTGTTGCTGTTCGACAACTTTCAATCGGTACAAGTAATGCCAGACGCTATTTCGCGTTCTGCTAAATACTTCGGAATGCGCTTTGCAGTCTGAAAATGCAAAGTGCTTCAGCAGGATTGCTGTGACCGGGGGTGTAGAAAACGCGCATTTCTAAGTGTTGGACGGTATTCGCTAATCTGGTGTATCTGTGGTTAGTTCATGTATTAAGGATGCCAGCTAGTCGTTTTCCACACCGATCAACGTTCGCTAACACTGCGATCGACTGGCACAAAATGCGAGGTGGACAGATAATGATTTGGTCTAGACAAATAGAATCCTTCCCTAATGGTTTTGCCATTGCATTTCGGTTTTGTCTCTCATCCTGGGGTGCTCGCGACTCACAGAGTCGGCGACTGGAAACTCTACGTGATATGTTGACTACTCGAGCTCAGTAGCGTGACCGTTTTCGTTGTCTGTGGATTGACTTTAGTTATTGACGTGGAGTAGTGAAAGCCGTAAGGAAGTTGTCTCGCTGATAACGCTTTACTTACAATTACGGCTCGGTTGTTTGTTTGCAAGGTGTGGTCACCTTGATGTTGAATGTTTGAATATGGACATAGTTATTTTCAGTAGTTAGGTCCATTTCCTTCCTCTTTTCTTTCCTTCTCTCCTCCTATATAGGGTTTGCTTTCTCTTCATGGTTTTGTGACAGTTAGGTATCAATGTGAACCACTGATGTATTGCTGTATGTGATGACGATGATGGGGCATTCTCTGAGTGATTTTAAGAGAGATTTGCATGTACGCTTCTATACCTGGCGCCCGTTGCATTGGCACCTGACTATGTACTGTTCGCTTGCTGTGCAATCGTTTTCTATCCGTGTGTTTATGATACGTTTCTGTCTCACTTACCCAAAAATGTGTACGAGACTTCAACAGTAGGCTTAGTCATACGATAAAGTTGCACAACAGTTGTTTGTGTACCTGCGTAGGAATTTTTTAACGAATATAATCCAACTTTTAGATTTATCGGGTGAACATCTAGTTGCATATGGGAAAATTGTGGCTTTTGTGTAGATGAGGAAAAGTATAGCTATTTTCAAACAGAAGTGAGAGAATTTGCTCACTTAGTCAGCAGATCAGTTGAACATGCCAACTAGACAGTTGACCCGTGATGGATATTTTGTGTGACTTCGATCGCGGTTCAGGACGTTTTAGAGAAGAACAAAAATGGTGTCCGCGACTAGTTGTTTATCGGGCGACTACTTTTCGGTGGTTTTCCAAATTGTGGTATGAACTAAACTTTTCGGATGCCTCTCGCATGGACATCACAAGACTGCTGCTAATGTCGCTGAGACAGAGCTTGTAAACCACTCAGTATTCATCTACTGCTTGGCTGGACAACTTGTATATCACTGCCCTTAACATATTTGTACACACTTTCCTTGGGCCCAGTAGTAGATTTCCCCGTTGGGTCTATCGTGGTGTGTACGATAGCGAAGAACAGCACCGCGTGTATTTTGCCCAAAAATCCCTCCTGTGCTTTTACGAGAGTAAGTCAACCACATTCTTTCGGTTCACGAAAGACTATGAAGTCTGAGTGCACATGTATAATCAATTTCCGATGCTTAGTCTATTAAAAGTTACAGCGCTGCAAAACCCGATTGAAAAGGCAGTAATAACAATCTTTTTATTTCGGAAAGGAACCGTCGCCATGGTGAACCTGGAAGAAAGTCCAACCGCGATGTTTGCTTGATGTACTGATGTCTTTCGCAAACTTGTACATAGCACTAAGACAAGACTGCCTTACTGGATGCAACTCTTCAACGGTCCCGCGTGCAGTTCGCGAGTTGCGCGAGATCTCCTAACCCGTATTGGACTCATTTTGGTCAAGCATTCTCTTTCGTCTGACCTTACGTCGTTCTCAAAAACGATGGAAAATTCGTACAGAAAACCTGTTCGCGTCGAATTTACCAGGTTCGGGACAAGATTTGAGGAAGCTCTGATACTTGGGTTCGACGCCCTTAAAATTTAACTGAGACTGTTTGAAACCGTTTCACAGTTCAGCAAATGATTCGTGAAAGTTAAATTTTCCAAGTTTTTGAACATTAGAAATCGCAGCCTAAAAGCGAATCATGAGGCCGGGTAAGATTTATTGCAATTTTCGCGTGCTCAGTGAAACCCTAATCCAGTTGAATGTAATTGTGGTGGAAATCTCGATTCACCGATTATCCAAACTCCGACAAAACCAAAGATCTGACAAACGGCCAATCCAAATATCGCGTTAAAGATACAACATCAGGATTGGACGAACGGTTTCAATGTTGTGCCTTCTGTTATTCGCCAATTCATCTGATCCGTATTCCACCAACTATCATACAGTTTATGATGTTGCATGTGCTAATGAGATCAGCCAATGACAGACTGTGATTTCTCTAATACTGTTGTACATCAATAAATTCGGCGTCTCAAATCATGAATAACAATTGCTTACTGCTGCCAGTACCAGGTCTTCGCCTTATTACTTGCGTGGGAGGTTTCAATTCAAGTACGATTCCTAGGGCTATTCGAAGTCCCTAATTCTGAGTATCACAGTAATTCAATCATTTTCTTGCAGACTCTGCTAATCCATGCTGAACTACAGTAAATTTTGTAGACCCTTCTGGTTTGTCATGTCATGTATACCAGCGGCTCTTCTTTAAGGAGTGTTCACATTCAGCTCCGGCTCTGACATGGATCAACTAGCTTCTGCCACGCCGTGTGTGCCAGCTCTTCCGTATAAATGAAGCAGTTGACAGGATAAGACAATACAATTGATTTGGAGCGTACTAGTTTGCAAACGCACAGCCAGTTAATGCCGCGGTCCAGCAGCTTACCGCGATGTGTTCGACTGCTGAGATAAATTGTTCATTTTTTACTGGGTGTTATGATTGACCTGTAGCCGCCAGTTGAGGGCTTGGTGTTTTTTAAGTGAAGATTCGGGTGCTAACTGACTGAAATCATCGTTTTGGAGAACTTCCATATTTTTCTTGCAGAAAAGTCTTTCAACAAAGCTGGTGGTGAACACCTTCAGAGTGTCCACAATTAGGTTCAAGCTCCACGCCGTTTCACAAATACGATAGTTTCATGAGTGCATGCAGGAGTGGGAATGTTGTTTGTTCATTTACTTCTGCCTCTTTGTTGATGAATGAACATTTTACCTTTGACGACCAGTAAATGGAACGAAGAAATGAACAGCGAGAAACAAAAGAATATTTGAAAGTTGTTGCTGGCATGTGTTTATGTCTGCGTCGAACGCTTAGAAGTGATTTTGACAAGTAGGTACATTTAGTTTTCCGTGAAACTGTGTGTAGAAGGCGGCCAGGAACTTGTATCACGGGTTGTTTCTCAGGTCATTTCCATGAGATAAAAATCTATACATCTCAGTCGATTCACCTGTGACCATGGTAACTGAGCAATGATCACCACAATCGCTGTTTTAAAGCTCTGTTTGAGATGGCAATCATCGGCGCGCCTCCAGCTGTAACATTTTTTCCCAGCCTTGTTTCAGTCCAACGTTATCCTCTTTGGTCATTTTTATTCTCCAGGTATTTTCCACGTGACTTTTGCGTTGATCGGCGGCCCAAACCGCAGTACCGTCTGGTCACGTTCAAGACTGTTGTGGATGGGCGGATGAATGGGCAAGGTTTTCCAATGTGGGCATATACTAACTGCAAAGATGTCTGGCATGTATTGTAGTTCACGCATTCTTTACTCCGCCTTGTGTGTTTATCTTTGTTTAATGGGTAATGTGATGTATGAATGCTTTGTCAGATGATGGTCAAGTTCTATCTGAGGTACTTGGAATTCGTCGAGAACGGATTTGGTGTTTACTGTCGGGCATTTTCTTAAGATCATCATCTAGCTTTCCATTCAGTAATTTCTGAGTCCTTATTTAGTTAATCATTATAAGCTTGTACGCTTGTTTCCAGGCGTGGGCACACAGGGGAGCTGAATATGGTGAGGAACTATATTAGGCAAAAGATCCCACAAGTCCCCTATGTAAGATTTAAGACCGTTTGACCTTTCATGTCCGTCACTGTACAGTCTTCTGGGAAGCTTCGTTTATCTGTCACTTTGGAGACAGTTAGTTTGGTTTCATAAAGGTCGTATTCAGCACACAGAACAGTCCGGAAAGTTAGTTTCGAGCCACTGAACTAGACAGTTTATTACATCTTGTAAAATTGTCGTATTTTTTCCGACAGCAGATATCCCGCCGGACATTGATCTCAACGACATAGAACAGCGAGTGTGATTTTACAGCGATCCGTGTTTCCACAGCATGTAGAATCCACAACAGGGGACATCGCGGATAGAAAAGAGCCAGTGTGGTAACCATCCTTTCACTTTGAATCTGCGCCCTAGTAGATGTTCTTGTGGCCGACGGTACATTTGTTGTTCGAGTCATCATCTGTGACGTTTCCTTAACAGGATGAAGTAATGAGCATTATCAAGAGCTCTGAATAAATTCAGGTATATTGGCGAGCACTTGGTTCGGAAGTCACGAACAATCAGCGGATTCACGATACATACGGTATCCTCGCTGAGCCTCTCTAATGGGTTCATGGTCATCTGACTCAGCTCTGACAGAGTCATTCAGTGCAAATTCTAATATCTTGGAGACCGCGAATGCTAGAGTTACTGGTTGGTAGTTTGCTAGGCTTTCTGTGCAATCTTTCCAGACTTTCGATATACATTCATTTGACGAGGGGCGATGAAAAGTTGCTGTTAACTGTTCGGTGATACAGTTTCTCACGGCGATCCGAGCTATCGGCTAGTGACCGAGTCATGTGCGTGTCAGCAGCTTCTCTAAGTCCAGCCTAAGTTGGAGCACTGTGACCTAGGTCACTTTCTATGAACTGCTGTTTATTTATCTAGAAATCTCCCGTGATTTTAAAATTTCAAACTGTTCACCCGGATTAGTGAGAAATTCCATATCCGTTTTTCTAACTCCAAAACCGGTTCGAAGTTACAAAATTTCAATGTTACTTCCGGTATGATTTCGCCGTTGGCTCTGTTCATAATTTTCAAGCAAGATCCTGTTACAGAATCGGTCACTTCTCAGCAAAGCTATGGCATGTTTGTACCACTTTGTCTTCTCCTCACTGAAAGTTTGCTTTTTTTTAATTTACGGGCCGCTTAAAGAATCGTTGCTGTCTCGTAATGGAGTGAATAAGGTGAACAACAATATGTGGCTGCCATCCGTTAAATGGAGGTGGCCGATAATCGAAACGATTGAACATAGTTTAGAAGTGTGGGCAAGAATGAAGTTGCCAATGAGAAGACTTAAAACAAAACGGGAGTTTTCAGTTCTTCTGTTCAAAGGACATTCCAAAAAGCATGAACTTGAATTTTAGGTGCTCGACTACCGGAATTCTTGAAAAACAACACAACCTGTGGATCACATTCTGGCCAATATGAATTTAAAACCCCTCTAACAAAATATTTTTTTCGTTCCGTAGTTCAATGCACTAGACTTGCTTTAATTGCTGGCTGTAGTTGAACTCAGCGACATGTAAACAAACTGGACTTCAGATAGACTAGTATTTTGTCTTGTCGATGTTATTGTTGCACTTTTTTTAAATTCTATAATGCACTACTTGTCTATCTTTTGAACGCCTCCTACCATTTATGTTTATTGTCTGTAGCAAACCTCTGACTTCATTCCATCCATTGTTAATTATTTTTGTCCTGAAAGAACATGTACCAACTGCGTGTTTTGACAAAATCGGAAGGTCACGTGGACCCGCGCCACAGAGATAAAGCTGCGCAAGTAAATTTCGCTCATCTTTTGGTTAACTGCGGACATCCATTTTTTCCCCTGATTCAATGCTTACTTCGCTTGCATACGAAATATTAAAGCTTATAGGAATTGGTGCTTATGGTTTGTTCTCCCTCGAGTGATAACAACGATAACTTTAGGACTTATGTTGTGACTGCGGTCTCGGCTTTCGGTAATTTGACCAAACATTTTGCATACTACAATATTGTTAATTTTGTGGGGAAGCTTAGTGTAAACTGTTGTTATTTTATACCTGTTTGTTCTCGTCTCGGATAATCGTAACCTTACGGGCAAGTAGTGAGCAAAACCGAGTTCGTTGGCTAAAAACCTAGGAGACAAATACGTTCGGTATTTGAGAACAACACTTCTTCTAACTAACACTCCTGTTTGTTTCTGTCTTAATCTTGCTAACATAGTTTGGAATCACTTCCAGTACATAGCTAATTATCTATCAGTAATCCGTATGACTGATGAGAATGTTTACAGCAATTCTTCTCAAATACGCATTTAATCGTCAAATTCTTACGACTTATGTTATCTGATATCGTAGAAGGTGCCAGCTTCTACAAGCGATATGTAAATGATATTTTAATTTCTACGACTGACATTATTTTTGTATCATTTCAAAACCCTTTAATTCCGTTCATCTTAGTTTTCCTGTTTCTCATGAGCACGAAACAGACAACAGTGTATCTTTTCTAGACATTCCACTTACTAGACGTCAGGATAGTTCACTACAACGCACCGCAAAGTCAAATGAGGCGGTCAATATTTGCAATTCTGTTCCTTTGCGTCAATTACGCACAAAAGAGATCTGATGCGAACCCTGGTTCACAGAGCCCAACAGATCCATACCAATGACTGTTTGCAAGAAGTGAGGTTGAAAATGATGCTGCTCACAAGCAAATATCTCGAGAAATTCATCGATAATCACAGCTAGAAAAGACTGATCAATACTGCCGTGAGTATGGTTCCTAACAAGCTGACCCTCCTGAACCCGCCTCTTAAAGGCAACCATATCACAACTGACGTGATTCTGAAATTACAGTTTGCTCTAACTCGTACATACCATACGACCGAATTACGGTTGGTACTCACGACTAGGAGTATCGTTCAGCTTGCTCATAACCGTGACCTCCCGAAATGTCGTCACATATGTAATCTATCGGTTCACTTACAGTTGCAGTGGCGTTTATACGGGTAGAACAAATCGGTGCCCACGACAAACCGTGGCTGGGCCTATGCCTAAGCGGTGGGTGCACGTGCTGACTTGACAGGCAATGGCAACAGAGCGATTGAGGCGAAACCCGACCTCATCCGTTGCATAGGCCATCATGGAAACAAGCCACATTGTTGACCCCGCCAACTCGTTCCAAGTAGTAATACATAACCGGAATCTTAAATGGTGTGCTTTCTCTGAGATAATGTCAATCGTTACTCATCGTACGGTGAGTAATGATAAACATAAACTATCGACCTATGCAGTTTGTCTGCCCTGGAGCTGCTAACCATCCTTATTATACATAGACCCAATCATGGGCTGTTTCTATGTCTGTTGCCATCCACATGTCCTGTATATTCTGATGTTTTACTTTAGTGACTGGAGAGAGTAAACGAAATGTTATCACCACGTGATATGCGTCTTCTGTCGTTATTCATGAACTAAATCAGGGTAACTCTGGGTTTTCAGTTATGCTAGTTTGTCAGATCATACAGTGTATGGTTCACGTTAAGTAACACAATAGTTAGAGTGTTATCTGCCTAGCTTTTATAAAGCGGAATAAGTCAAACCATCTTGCGACTTACAAATTCACCAAGGCAGTTGTGGTCAGGCGACGCAAACTAACATCGTGCACGTACGCAACTGTTCATACACATCGGGGAAGGCCGCACCACTCACTCATCTTCCATGTTATCAACTAGCTCCGCTCGTATTATGTGCATGGTAGCAGTTTTTATGAGTTGGTACCAACAAATCAACACAAAATGCCACTGGCTCAAGTCATCCTACCACAATTTCCCAGTGTATGAGCGGAGTCACTTGTTCAGGTGATAATTCTTACCCCCTTTTTTAATATTTTGCCTTACAATTGCAAGCCGTCATTACCGTATAGGACTGCGCACGATCCGACCTGTATATAAACACCATCGTCTACTGTGCATACCGTTTAGTTGGTTTCCTGGGCACTTAATTCAACTGCTCACTACTTTAGAAGCGTGTTCCACTCTGCACGGCCCACCGGTCTCTGACTTGCACTCTCCCCCCTTAGCTACGCAAGGCAGACAAACTGAACAACACACTGGACAGGGCTGGTTGAATCACGCGACAAAACGGCCTTTCATTGACTTGTTATGCACTGTTTGTAGACGTTTCTGTTGTTTTTCCCGTGCATAATCACAAACCACATACACAGTGAGAAATTGTTTATGCTCTCATCAAAATTCCTCCGGTTGTCTACTCTGGATAAGTTTGTGTCTAGCTGATTGAAACTATACGGTGACTTCATCGATTTTTAGAACAACTGGTATACTGTAGTTGCAGCTTGATCACAAAGGTAATTTGAATGAATCAGTTTATTTTGTTTCAAGTGCAACCATCCAACCAGTATTTCGGTTGGCAGAATGAGTCCGTTACTGCCATAAACTAGTCGATTTGGTGATAACGTTGGTGATGTGAAAACATCATTGTGCGGACTCTCTAGATCATATGGAAGGACCATTAATAGCTGGGGGGATAACCTGCTTTGATTTACGCTGTTGGGAGCATTTCGAGATTTGTAGCTAAAACATTTGACGGTCAACAACAGATGCGTAAGAATCGATCAAACAAAACGAAATTGTGTACTGTAGCGTTACCTTTGAGAAGCTTGCTCGACCGACTTTAGAACCATATTTTTAAATCAACTGACGTTAGTTTCTGTGTTGTGTTTCGAATTCCCAACCCGGGAACAACAGCATTTCTGCGAGGTCGGCTTGTTTTACGAAAAATTCGTTTGAATTTCAACCCACACGGTCCACTATCAGTGCGTAGTGGCTACAAGATAGATGACCACTACTAAACGAATCAATTTAAAATCAACGATAGTGACTAATTGAATCTCTAGTCAGTACGTTATACTAGTATTTATGATCACCAGGTGGCTATAGCCTCCGATCCGCGGTGTAGTGGGTACAGATTTGAATGGTAATAAATGAACCATAGGTCAGTTTCGCAGAAAGTCAACATAAGTTCACCAAACCCCTCCAAAGCCTGTCCCATGCGATGATTGTCTATTCACAATATTTCAGTTTATCTTTAAATCACTTCCCAACCATGACTGGCCCGTAACTGGACGTTGATTCAAACGATGGATTTTTAGCGAAGTTGTTGATCACTCGATCAACTAAAATGATTGACGGTTAGCGTTAAAATGAGAACGGGTCCAGAAGACAATGTTACCCTGCGTTGCCAGCGGTCCATCCATAAAACTTTAGATCCTCGCCTGGATTTGAACTAACAAAATGATTCACACGTTCTCACCCGGTCTGTGCCTTCCCAGTTGACCTTCGAAGTCACGCTGAGAATCCGGAAATGTCACATTAAGACCAGTAAACATGCAACCGATTATATAATCAATGTTAACCAAATATTCTTGGACATTAAGTGTTACGGTTCGGCTGTCCTAACCAGCACTGATAGGATTACTCTGAAAAAGGTCGTGGACTGAGAAACTGGATAAATTAGGGAATGAGGTCTATACATCAACACGAAAATATAAGCGAAAAGAATGAAGAGTGACAAGAACACAGATTTCAAAGTTCTTTGTGTTTGATAAACCATCATCACATATAGTTCAGAAGTGAATGTCTCTTACTCTTGATCAGAAACCACACAAACCGATGAGACCTTCCGGTCGTTTACAAACAAAAAGCCATGTAAGCAAAGATTGAGCGGTACACATGATAGGGAATAAAGCGAGTGAACATACTTCGAAAGTAAATGGTAGAAGTGTGTGTCCATCATAACTATGGAAAGAATATTTTCGAATCACTTTAGATTGGGAGTGTGAAAGTTATTTGAATACGTTGGACGCTATTTATGTAAAAAGTGAGACCTGGCAATATAACCAGTAGGACGACGGTCTGTGTTCAATAAAAACCATATATTCTCCTGTTTGTTAATGTTAAAATTGATTTTTCCGATGAAATCTGCCGGGAAACATTTTCAAAGCACTCATCAGGCTACGATACGATTATGAGTGAGCTGATGTGTTGCCAGAACAGTGATTGACATGATGCTTTCTGTTACCTTACCGGTCTAAATGTACACTTTAGGTAAGTCCCCTACAGCCTATCGATACCATTGTGGTCGGCATGCTAATACCAGTGTTAGAATGTGTACTAGGGGATAGTGCTCCCAACATGGTCAATTAAATCAAGTCAGTGAAATGTATTCTGCACCCTGGGGAGTGAATTCTCAGTTATTTTCAAGTACCTCTTCAGCAAATGATAGACTGTGAAATAAGTGTGGCTAGGCCACAGAATTATTGGTAAACGGTGGAACAGATTGAGGAAATCGGCCGCAGTCACCATCACTTGTGAAAGATACCTGTTGATTTAGCTTCAAGGTTGAGTTAAGAATAAGAGTGTTGAACATTTTTGAAAATTGAGCAAAATAGTCGAGAAATGATGAACCCGGTCATACGCAAATAAATGTTGGCACAAGAATCTGGTAGAAGATATGCAAGTTCGCTTATAGAAATCCGAATACCAGGGATGAGTTGTATCCGATGGCGTTTTGCTAAGAATAGTTCGCGAATTTTCAAATCATGGCGGGGAGTACCACTGCGACGGGGCGGATGTTTTAGGGATATCACAGAAAGTGGGATGTTCTTTGACAACAAACAAGGGACAACAACAGTTGAACAATACATCGAGTATGGGGTGCACATAAGTCTTGAGAATCTTATTAAACGAGCCGTGGAGAATAAAAAGATAAGTTTACCGCCAGACGTAAGACGAAAGCTTCTGGACCATAGTGCAAACTCCAACGATGGGGGCGACCATATCCTGTTGTTACGAAAAATAATCCCCAGATACTTTGCAGAAAACAGTTGAAATGTAGGTTCATTATTTACACAAAACGATAAGCTTGTGGTAAACATTTTCTCATGTTGATTTTTGTTCTTGAGCAGAACCAAAATGTCAGCACATTTGGATATGTTATGTGACAAACCGCGAGACTATTAACAAAATGCTAGCTCGGATGAGTTATCCAGCAGGGCAGGAGCAAAAAATCCATTGGGGAAAAGTATCGACCTTGGAATTACAATATAAAGCGGCCTCTGTCCTAACACCAACTTCTGGTAGCTCATCAGCAGACTTCTTTGGAACAGTTTGAGGTGAAAATTCGCTTCAAATCAACAATCAGACGATGTAGTACACTAAGGTTCAGACACATTACTCGTGTTAGTAGCGTGTCTAACCACCTTCAGTTCTGCTTCCTCGGGCAATCCTATGAAGTCGGCAATCCAGACCCAATTCCTGAGAAGCAGGTATTGAAAAGGGTCGCCTGGTAATGACACTACACAGCTACAGGTACAACTGAGATACCAAACTGACAGAATAAGCGATGCATTGCTCTGTAGTCTCTCACGGGTATCAAACTACTGAAGAGACTGTATCGCTGGTCTCGAATTCTGTCATCATTGTGGTGTAAAACAACTTGATTGCTTCGATGGTGTCGAATTCCAATTGGACGCTGCCGACTGTATAATTCTAGGCAAACATGTGAAGCACGCTGAAACGTGTGGTACGGAAGTACCGATTCTTGCGCTGGGCTTATGTATCCTTGCCAATCGTCCTAGGTCATAAGGTGAACGTAATGCACGCTAAAATGTAATATAGAACAGTCAGAAAAAGCAGATGGTTAGATGAAACATTAGGTACAGAGCAAAACTGTTAGTAGATATGGACAGAACAGTTAGAACAAGAAAATGGGTTGATGCAAGCATTAGCAAATAGGTGAAAGCGATTGTGACGGACCAGCGGACACAAAAGTATACATTACCACTGAGAACCCCCTTTGGTAACAAGGTACTAACAAATGCTAATAATCGCCTGCACTGCATAGCGAAATCTTCGTGCTAACAAACAGAAGGGCATTTTTTTAATAAACACATACAAGAAGAGGTTAGTATTCTCATGTCAATAAAGGGTTAGTATGGACACGTTTATTACAGAATGAGTCGAGGATGGGCGTTAGGTCGATATTCACTTCAAGTGAAGTCTATGGTACTTTCTTGGCATAAACTGATGGGTTAGCGATAACCGGTGACACCAGTATATCCAGTACAGAGTAATCACAAAAAGTAATGGCATGTTTTTCATATGTATAAGTGCTCTTAAACTCACGCTTGATACAATCCAGAAATGTTATTCTTCATGGTTTGATAATTTTTTATACGCGTATCCGTAGACTACGTCTTTGCGAAGTACCAATCAAATTAGAAAAGTACAAATCCACGGGTACCGTGTGGAACTGTACCAGCTGTCCCCGTACAGAAAGTAAACGCTGTAAAAATAGAATACACACTTTTAGGTTACAGTGAAAATCTCAGGCATTCAAGCATGAATGTCCCTCGTATTTTACCGTGAAGCCTGGACTTCAAACCAGTAACCTTAATTGAAACAGTACTATTTTTGAAATAGTATGGAGTGCATTTCAAAACTGCGAGTGAACTTGTACTTTTGTCAACATATCTGGCAGCAGTTTTTAACTTGGTTCATGTCCTAAAATATCACAAACACTATCGGTGTACCAGTTCCAGCTCACAAATTACAAATGCACACATTATAATCTTGTGTATTACTCAGCTATAACTCCGTGAAGTTTGTGGCTGACACTCATGGCATACTTGTGCTGAGAATTAGAAAGGACCGACACTAAAACTCACGTACTCTATTGAGTGCTGGTTTTTTGTGCTGGTTTTTTGTGGTCGAGCAACGGAAGCGCGAGTTACTCATCACAGTGGAACGAAGACGAGGTAGATACAGTTTTTCGGTTAACAGTATTCGACAAACTGGCGCAAAATTGCGCTGGCTTTCTTTTCAATAAACTACCGGCATTGAGCCGAATTTTCTTAGAACCCATCGATTTCTGTGAGGATCAGGTCAGATCATTACATTTCAGCCGCTTAGCCTTTCGGTTTTTAATTGACAACACCTTTATTAAATCCAGTCGCAGAATCATGGTGTTCCGTCGATCGTTCACCACACACACAAGCAAACAAATGCATTGCGGTGGAAATCACTATTTATTTAGCTTGGCTAATAAACTCTCTTGTGTGTTTGTCTTTGGGCTAATCACGAACATGCTTAACTGTCATGCGTTACCCACTTACACTACTAAATAAATTTTCAAAGCATTTTACTACCTTTGAAACAGTGACTGCAGAATTCAAACTGGCTACCCGACAAGTGCGACGCTTTTACGTAAAATTACCTTCGTGCTTTTCTGGACTTTCGCATTAGGCTAAAAAATAATTCATGATTATTTGACTTATAGTAATCGCAATATATAACTGAGAAACCATCCACAAATAAAGGGGTGCTCGTGTTTGTCATCTTGATAGAAATTTCCAAATTCATACCTGTACTTCCAGACAAACTAATTGGATGCGAAATCGACGCTGAGGTCAAGAACCGGTTGCCAGACTGGATTTCGGACGACAGTAAGGGATTACCACCAGGTCACTTCTACTCAGACTTGATCTGCCATGTTGCGATAATAGTCAACTGATGCGTGTGCATTGTCAAAACGCGAACGCCCGTACGCTAATCTGTATCAGTCTGATAAAAAAAGGATTTCAACAACCAAACAACTTACAGACCTTCTTTGAAACTTGGTATCTGTTGCCCTATGACCTAGTGAATGAGTGTCTGGGTTACCCTTCCGTAGCGGTCCGTTATTTTGACAGTTATTTACCCGACCTGAGTCAACCGTCCACCAATTTACTGTTAGTCTCTGGGGCCAACTGTCAGTGCACCGTCTTTTCAATCAGTGTGAGCCTCCCTCGGAAATCACCGTCCAACTCTGTAGCCGTTTGCTGACTCTGCTGAGCAGCTCAAAACTCAGTTCGAGCAACACCAAATAGGTGAAACCAACATCTCTGTTTTGTTGGCTATCACCCCCACGCTCTTCCACAGGTTAACACGTGCGCACATTTGTTTGCTTAAATTTGATTACTTCTTCTGTGTGTTTATGAGTGATTGGATGATGATTGTCAGTGATTCGACGGGCTCAAAGTTCCTACTTTATAGCAGATACTGTGCTGTTTATTTTTCTGAACTGTTCAGCCAAATGTGATCTCCAGTTAACGAGGAAACTAGAAAACACAGCCATTTGGTTTTCTTCCTCTCCCCTGTTCAGTAGTGATGATGATCTGACGGTAAGTAGTCTTTGTCATATGACACCTTATCTATTTCTCGAAGTTTATAGGACTTGTATTTCTTTCCAAATCACACACATGACTACAGTTCACAGACTCATTAAACACAGAGTCGTGAGTATTATTTACTCTCTGTGGTCATGATGTTCGGTTGGATAACTGTATTGTTCGGTTTTGTGTGGTTGGTAGTCAGGGCTTTAGGTGTATCAATGCTTGCTTATATACTTTGCGCTAATGAATACCAAGGTCGTTTCAATAAATGCTACTTGGGCATAACATTTGATCCATGACGACAGAGCCCCAGTGTTTGGGGCTGTCCCCTGAAACCTTGAGAAGACAAATTATTAGACAGTCGGGTTTTTGTACTCCTGGGCGACTGTTGGCGTGCCTCATATCCTAAAACCGGTGGCTGGCAACACTTCTTTGTACAGGGACCGGATGCCATGTCAAGCGAATGTTTAATGAGTTTCATTTCTCCATATCTTTTGAATGACTGTAACGAAATAAGAAACTGAAAATACCGGCTGTAATTCTCCTTCTCAATGTTACAACCTTCCGCTTTTATCACCATCGTTGTGGGAGTGGATTATTTTCTCGTTGCAACGTCATCTTTACCATCCTTCAACCTGTCTGACGCAGCCGTTTCATTATATTGTCAGACACGTAAGTATCAAGTTTATTTCGATGAATATCGTCAACTGGAGGCTTAAAACTCGTAGATCTGTAACATTCACAAATCTAGAAAAGACAGCAAATCGGTGGCTATCACAATGATGTCCATGGTTAGTGGTAATCGCTGACGAAATTGTGAAGAATAAGACTAAAACTATGAAGGCCTTACTGAGTGAGACGATTTAAGATATTTTGAATGTTGGTTAGTAAGATCATAATAACTCATTTGAAATGATTGGTGACTGCACTAGTCTAACAATAGAGGTAACATCTTGAAGGAACTAGTCACAAGAGAAAACGGTACACAACTAGTAAAACAAACTCGCTTGCTAGCAAGGACCGGATTCCGTAATAACCTCTGATGCTGGGGAATGTGTCCACTGAACTGCATTCGCCAGTCATGAAAAATCAACTGAATTTACACAATGTTGGCTTACGGCATTTGAATGAATTACCAGATTTCGGTTAGGCCATGTAAGTATAAATTTGTGATACCACAAGTTTGTGCACGGTGTAAAAATGGCAAGCTGCCAGGACACACATGTCACTGACAAGCCGATCGCAAAACATTTTTCACTGATTTGCTAGTTTTAACTGATATGAAGAGCTTCCAACGTTTGGCAGTTTGCCCAGCATCAACGCATTGGATCTAGTAATGCAAAACATACCTTGAGATAGGCAGAGAATGTGAACAGCAAATTCCCTACAGAACGAACAATTGGTGACAAGTCCCAAAAATATTTTCTGCGGCAGGCCAAAGAAGACACGAATATCGAATCGTCTTTGCTCATAAGTTTGAGCTTACATAACTGGTTGGCTATAGGTGATGGTCGCATATATCTTAAAGTAATGTACTTCATCTGTCGATTGGAACTTATGAGGGACTGCTTGGATGACTTTTACGAAGAGAGACGCACTGAAGGCGCTGCTGAAATTAGGTCTTTCATAGTGATCCAAGGGAGTCATTTAGGCAAATTTAATCATCCTATAAACAGTTTGTTCGGGTCTTGTCAGAACGAGTAGAATTGTTTTATGATTCTCCTCGTTAATCACCACATACTTTGAGGGATAAAACATAGTGACATAAAGGACAACTGTCACGGTGAATTAACATATTTATTATCGATGTTAATTACCACGGCGGTTGATCTTTGTCACTCAAGTCGCATAACCTGGAGAGGATCACAAGGAACGTGTCAGTTGAATGGGCATCGGTCAGCCAATTTCATAACTTGTACCCTGGTTATTTCACACTCATGTGCTGTCGAACCTGGAGATTAGTTTACTCCGGGATCGTGGGCACAATGACGTCTATCAGTGAGCTGGTGTACATGACGTTCCGACTGCGCTCTACAAGCTGTCCAGAGTGCATTGTGTGCTAATCGACTCGACAGGAATCAATGCTTACTGAAGTAATGAGCACTTGACCTTCAAAGCATACTTTTCGAGAACTGTGCGCTTCAGTTACGACTAAAAGTCATGCACATAAAACACAGTGAGTGTTCTAGGCTTGAAAGCATGCAAACAGTAGCACGCAAGTCTAACCGAAGTCCACTGTCAACAGAGTAATCAGCGTTATTTTGCCTCATTACGGTTACTGACTTTGAGCCGGCATCTTGGCTTTGATGACCGTCGCCTGTCAGAAAGCCAGTAGTCTATGGATCAGTTAGCTAACAACAGTGTGAACGAGTTGATCGTGTAAACAAAATGGCTCATGACTGACAACCGTTTGTCAGTCGGCGACGCTGTATTTTTTATCGAGGTGTTAGTTGAATCGTCATTAGTTGAGCCAATCACTTGGGGATACGCTCATTGGATCGATCTGACAGACGCTGACTCAGTTCGACGATTGGTGAACATTGCACGTGTATGAGAGGAATTATGTGAGACGAAAAATAAAAGTGTGCAAGAATATCTGCTGTTCTGGTATATGTTCGCCAGGGTGGTTAGATAGTCTTATTTCCACGATTCACTGTTGAATGTTTGCTTTCAAACGCCTAGTGTGTGATACAGCTCTGTGTGTCAAACATAAATGTCAGTAAACACGAATGGAATTCTGCCGACAATGATACAAGTTTCTTTTGGTTTCTATCATAGCGACAAACTAATTCGACCTTGTGTACTGGCAGTTATGCATAAGAATTCGCCTGGGTACGATACTTTCCTTAAAGTATCCTAAAGAAATTTCTCTGTCAGGGATGTGATTGCTGTGTAACGACTCTAGACACTACTATGACGCACACACAATAATTGGTCAAGGTTGACGCACAGTTGATAAAACACCAGTAATGTTCAGCTGATATCGATTTATAGCACACTGCTCTGCATAGTGTTTTATCAGGACCCTTAGTGACCGATGAATCCAAACCGTAAAGCCCACTGTTGTGCCATGCTTCGTACAACCCAAAAGGCATGCGAATATGATGAGTATTTCTGAGAAGATCAAACACATTGTTTAACACACGTTAAAAGTAAGGCTTCATCATCTTGTGTAAAGAAATTTAGGGCGACGTTGCGACAGGCATAGCGTTCAATCATTCCACGAAGATGACTGTAGGCGGTGGGTTCACTGGACGACCTGTTGACGCGATACCAACCGGTCAAAATGTTCGATCGTTACATTGGTGTGAGCTGCTTTCTGTACGCGTATTAATTTACAAGATACGATATTCAGCTGGTAGCGAAATAAAGCCGCTGTTCTTGAAGGTAAACTGGCATAATCGGTCAAATGAGTTGAGGAGTCGGATTTTGGTGAACATGGACTAAACATCGTTAGAAGGCGGTTTGTGTGAAATCACATAGATAAGTTGTGAAAACCGCTGGTTCAAAAAGATTTCTTACAAGGTAAGTGACGAGATCGTTCCTCCTGAAATAAGTAGTACAACTAGTCTTCTCGGAAATTAACGGCGCTTGACGATCTATATTTCTAGAATTAGGCATCATAGACCACCGTTTTCTTATGTGGTTCGGAACGTTTTTGAAATTCACTATGGACTGCAAGTTATAAAGCGCAATCAAAGCAACCCCTCAAATGTTCCCATGTGGTTGCATTAGGACTCGACCCTCCTACGTTTTAAAGAGAATTATGTCAACAGGATTAGTTTCGAAAATGTGTGTGTAAAGTGGGATATGGGTTTACAGTAGTTTCGGGAGGTTATATTTGAGCGCTGCGGCTTTTTAGTGCAAGTACACACACCAGTACCACTAAGTGTTAACGCAACTGATCACTGATTGTGTCAAAGGTAGACAGCCAGTGTTTGATGTATGTGATACAGACTTCGATTTGATTATGAAACAGCGGTCCCACGGAATATTAAGTTCTCAGATGGGTGCCGTGACAACCGAATTCACCTTATTTTTATCAGATATACGCACAGTAGTGAGTGAGTTCTCAATTATGTGGATCCAACACTGGCCGATTACTCCTGTCACGTGGTAAAACACATCTCCGTTTTCGTTGTCTGTATGGATTTTCTAAGGCACTGTCTGTTTGTCTGCTTGACATACCATTTCCGTAGATGAGTACGCTATTAGTGTGTTAGCATGTTCCATGGAACTGTGACAGATGCGGCTGGATACTCAAACGTATTGGGGTAAGTGTTTAAAGCATACATTCCTGAGTGCAAAAGTACGACCTGCAGGCTTGAATCAAGGTTCGTTTACTTGGAAGGGGTGGAGATTAGATGTAGCTTATGCGTTTCTGGGAAAAAGCTGTGACGGGCTCTGTGTTGGTGTATTCACTACAAACCCTGTCCTGTTTAATCGGAATAAGGTAAAGGTCCGGTACTGACATTACTTGCACCCCTGTTTTACGGCAAACATTCGGCCTTAACTCTCCTTTCTAAAGCTATGCTGCTCTGGACGTCCTAGGTTTATTTTTGGTTCAAGCACGTCGGAACCTCAACACCACATATCAGAAGGGAGTTGGACGCCGATCAATTGAGACATCATGTACCTCAAGGTCAATCAGACAGATAAATCGGCTCAAAAGTTGAGCAACTGGAGGTTACTACAAAATTTCAACAAGCCGAGTAAGAACCGTAACTATCACAAACGAGCACATCAGTGAGAGATTCCCAAACGACAGACTCACATACGACATATACACGATGAATATCACGCTCTATGCTGGGCTGGGCACATGATGTTGCGACAAAGGATACACAACTAAATTCGCAGTTGTTCGTAGCGTTATGCACAAGGTGGTTCTCTGAGCACAATAGAAATGTTCGAAGAATTCGCCAACTTTATGCTGTGGCTAACTGCACTCCTAGATGGACGCGTGCAGAAACTTGCATGTGAATCATGATTAAAAGAGTGACTAGAGCTTAGAACAGGTTTGAAAATAGTGAACGAATTTTTCACCAAGGTTTTCGCTAGCAAACTTTCTGCATGCTTCCAGAAGTAAACGAGCAATTTGTCGCGAAGTGTTCAAGGCCATGGGACCTATTTTTAATAGACCAAGGGGGATTATAAGATAACGATGGTACCATTAGAAAAGTATGCAGGAATCAAAGATTTATGAGATGAGGTAATGTGGATTGAACAATGCTTTTCATCTAGCTACATAAAGAGCAAAATCTTTTGACTTTCTTGGACGAACCGTCGACACTTGAAAAATCCCGATTCCTGGAATTGAACTGTTTTGGAATGAATACACCTAAAATATATGGAGCTATGGGCTGCTCTGTAAGTTGTTAGTACCGAATATGATGATTTCCAAGTGAAAACCTCGAAACATTTGTAGGTAGGTTATGGACTTTTGACCACTTGTTGAAGCCAGACAAAACGCAGTTCACCATAGTTGCTTAAGAGACATCAGAAAGGAACACGCGGCCTTTTTGAAGAGCGTAGCCCTTTCATTTTCGGGACTAATAACAGCGAAATTTATGAGAGAGCTTGATGGGGTTCACTAGAGTTAATCACCATATGTGTGAACATAGCGTTTTTGAGGCTGGTTGGTTGTACTTCCTTAGTGACGTGATAAGAATTCTGGCAACTATTGAAAAGCGTGACCATCACTCAGTATGCCCAGGTTGGACGCTTCCCAGAGTTCAAAACGTAGTGTTACAAAACGGTCCTATTCAAAACAACAAAGTGCAATCTATTAGGTTGTTAACCATACACAATAACAAAGCAGCCTGGTTTCAGGTTTCCTACGGTACAGTCCAAAGTAAATTTACGTCAGTGACCTACTATAGATCATCACAGTTTGTTTAGGTGGTCAGTGGTGAACACGATCGGAAAGATTGAGCATGATCTCATAAACAGGACTGATTTTCTGGTGTCTTGCAGAAGGTTGGAATATATACACGAATACCAGACTTCAGTGCGGGTGTTTGTTATATCATCCTTTAAGTAAGTAAACACAGTGCAGCCAATGAATATTCTTGGTAACATTTTTATCATCGAGTACAATTCGAATTGAAATATGAAAGTTGCGTGATATCCACTGCCTAATCTTAGTTCCTGAAAAGTGCAGTGCTTCGGCGATGCCATGCCTTACGTTACCTATTCGATGGAAGCTGACTGATTGCATTCTTTATTCAATATTCGATTAAATGTGAGGGCGAGGAGACGACCGATAAACCAGACTCATCCAGTTTATCGTCATTATGGGTGTAGATGATTAAACTTCACAAACTGGGCTTGTCTCACTTGAATAGCTGCTGTTCAATTCCACTTAGGACTTCTGTGGTAATTTCGAGGATTAGATGGAGATATGGTTGTTCACATTAGAAAAAAGAACAGTGGTAGTTTTAGTTGTCCGATATGTTCAAGTGGTGGCTTCTGATAACTGACCGTGAGTTAGAAACTCATACCATTGTGTTTTTAGAAAACTGATAGACAACCTATTTCGCAACGACATTTATGCATAAATTTTCTGATAACTTACTTCACGTTTACTGGCGGCACGTCTTCGGATGACTGCACTGACTGTGCTGTACTTCTGGAAATGTCGTTGATGAATCACATTCTCACTGTTCAAGTTCTGATAGCCACGTGAATGCAGTTGCTGCCAGTCACGACTAGATCTTACAAAACTCCGGTTACACTGTTTTTCGTGTAAGCTGTTGTTGTAAAAAAGATTAATTGATGTTGGTCTTTTCCTTAAAGGCTTCAAGGAAATCATAGTTTCAAAACTGATGAAAGAAGATTGGGTAAGTTCGTCTCGCCGATACGAGTCATGTGCGTTTGTTTGCATCGGACTTTCCAATACGGTCACCTTACTTATGTACCTCGGTTGTCCCAACAATTGCGCTGCGACGCGATAGAAGAAGAGTACTATCAGGTTGATCTTTAATACTGCTTAATAATCATAGGTCACAAAATTGTTGGCATTCCATCATTTCCAAGAAAGTAACTGATGATTCAATCTGCTGAATGGCACTAAATCTATCAGTATCAACATCGGCGAGAAATCCACCGCCTTGACGGAACCAAGCATTAGCTGCAGCTTAGAATAAGAGAATACGATTGCTCGGTGTTACCATCCGCTAGAACATTCTTGCAGGTTAGTTTCATTGTGTTTGGAATTTGTTACACGTATGCCTGAGCTGTGCGTGCGGGTCGCCAGAATTCGGGAAAACAGGTTTATCGTACTCATTTTATACACAATGAGACAGTCACAAGTGGAACAGCAAAATATATCACAAGTCAGATATGCTTTGTTTTGTTGTAAGCAACAGCCAGTGAAGTTACTCAGTCGATACAAGCAGGTTTGTATTGATACATTGATCATACGAGGCGTAGTCCCGAACTTTAACTAACCATACCAACTAACATCAGAATTCAGACGGGCTGAGGGAAAAAGTTGAATTAAAATGACCAGTTTGGTAGCAATACAGCATCAGTGTACATTAAGACAGATGCACGCGGTTAATCAAATTCGTGCATTGGTTTGAATAGTTTCAGATGTCACATTCTTCTTCAGCTCAATTTGTCATTTGGATGGGTTCACATTTACGATGTTTACTTTTAGTCGGATCTATATTAAGTGCAGTAAGGTTGCCTATTATCAATGATCACCGCTGGACCGATACGCATGTTAAAAAACCTGCACAATCCGAAAACAAACAGCTAGTCATCCACAAAACATTGACTGCGGGTAACTAAAAACACGTGATATCGGTTGGCACAAACCATTCAGTTACTACTGTGTAAGAAACTGGCATATGTTTTGACAGGTCGTGGAGGGAGTGGGCAGTGAAAGACCGAGACCTATATACTGACGGCGACAGTCAACACAATAAGCAGGTGCCACGAAATACCGCATCCTATTTGGTATACCGTCAAAAAATGGGTCCGCTGATGTAGCTGATGTATGATAGAATTTTTATTGAGATGTGTTTGGTGACTAGAAATAAAATTGCATCATTGAGTAGAGTCGGCTGGCCTGCATGTTACATTTTGGCGACCCTGCCAGGATGAAAAGAAGACGTGCCGAGATAAAAATAATTGCGTCGCGAAGAAAAAAAACGAGTACTGAAGTTAAAAGAGAAGTGGCGTAATGGTGTGTACAGATATCAGGAAAGAAAATATAATCAAGATTAAAGAAAAAGGTATCAAGATGAAAAAAAAGTAAAATAAATGAAGTTATGAAAAAACGGGCAGAGGGCCGGGAGGCACTTTATCCAACCTGGCAACACGAGCACCAGCCGGTTTGTAGAAGGTTCGGAGCACAGGGGACTGTGCTTTACGAAGAGGGGTGCTGTGTAACGCGCAACCGAAACCAGCGAGCGCGCACGAATTGAATTTGAGTTATGTGATGAGGCGTGCTGCTGTGTTGTCGGTGCCGTTTTAGCTTACGTTTGTGTGAGTCGTGTGCATGGCTCATTGGGCCTCTGGCTCATGTTTGTTCGTATTGTTTCTCTTTTCAGAACTGTTGTTCGAACCCCTACTTCGAAAGAGCGTTGTCCCCTGGTGCGTCCACGTTGCCCGAAGGTTGGTCCGCGTAGTCACGGGCATCCAGAGTAGAGTCGGCTGGCCTGCATTTTACAAGTGAAGTCATTTCACAGACGTTTCCGGAGTTGCAGCAAACTAAACCATGAAATACATTGCGTGTAACTGACTGTATTTATCTCACTGATCATGGAAACGTAGGGCCGTGAAAATCAGCTACAGCTACCATCCTTCTGTATAGCCTGGACAGGTTTCCTTTGGACGTACACTGTTGAACCGTTCAGCTCATGTTAGTTTGCCTTTGCTTGTGTATATCATTGCTCTGGTACAGTTTCTCATGAATTTCCTTGAGAATATCTGTGTCCACGGTGTACATATCCGACTGACAATCAGGCTAGGGTGGTGATCAACAAATTGGGCTAATTTTAGAAAATAAAACTTTTAGCGTGATCAACTATTGATCGTACGCTACTTAAAGCTTTTCTAGTTGCAAACTGACGCAATCAAAATTGTAGATATTAATGAAGTGAGCAAGTTCACATTTTACAAAAGCTTTATGGTTTTCTTCGTCAACATCGCAAGTGGGTACACGCATACTGTATATCACTCAGATTGGGTCTGCTACACAAACTGAAGACAGGGTAACACATTACGTTTGCGCCGTATCTCGTTGTTAGGATATGTTATAGTCACGTTTTGTGGGAAACCCCATTCAAGCATCCCATAGATTTTCCTCCTACACATATCATTGCACAAGTTAACTCTTAAATAGGATTTTGCTAATGAAGGACCATCTGGCCGATATCCTTAGTTCACGTAATTTCACGTGAATGTCAGCTGCACTTTCATGACATACAGACGAATCAGTAGTTAGATTTTCGGAGGTTCCATCAACATACAGGCTCACTCAAAATAGGACACTCACCGAAATCAAAATGCTGTCGTTCACAGCGCACTGACATGATTAACGACACAGGGGTAGGAATATTTAGGATAATCGACCATCCAAGGAAGAAAAATTGATGACTGATGGTTGGCATGCCTCCTAGTTATACGGGGGAATTAAAATGGGCATGACACCTTTGACAATAAGCACAAGAGAGTTGGGGTACAAAAATACAATCTAATATATTTTGAACTGCCTTTTTCAAATCGGTTTTTACTGCACTTGACCAAAACTCTCGAAACTGCATCATGGTACCACGATAAATAGCGTTCAGTTCACCATGGATTACCCCATGTTCTATAAAATCAAAGAGTACACTCTGAAATCGAGGTGCTGCCGACGGTCTCAGTGGTCGATAACGAAACACACTCTTAATCAGCTCCGCAGATCTAGCACTCTAGTCAGGAGCCGTTATAAGTGAAGTATTTAAAACGACTACTTCGGAGATAATACTTATTTCACGAAAAATATTCTCAGTTTGCCGTTGCTGATGAGCCAGTATGAAATAAGCCGATTGCAACTTTTGCAGCATTGCTTAACTGGTCACTGATTAATGACTAATTTCCCAAGATCAGGAACAGCTGTAGCTGCCGACTACAGGTGAAACACGTAACTTAAAGAAGAGAAACCTGTTGTGGAAAGTACACTCTGTTGCAAAATTTCGTCGGCTTCCGTCAGCTGCATACACGGATGGACAACCAAGTGAACGAACGAACAGGCGGGCTGTTGCAAAGTATGGGAGATTTTCCGTTGAGCAAGTTCCCTGAGTTCAGTTGGTAAACCATAGAGGAGCCAAAATGTTTTCATATTTTTGAAATGAGGAGGAAATTTCAGAGGTCTCTGCATTATATTGCCTCCAATCACAAACGACTTGACAGAGCTTAGTTCAAATATCTTTTGTAATCAACTGTTGGAGGCACTGTTGCTACCATTAACCTTTTCCCGCAGCGGTAGTGTGTTAGAAGAACTCATCTTCGTAGTGGTCTTCGTCAACTTTGTTAGAAATATGGAATTAAAGTAGTCTCAATACTGAATGTTACTCCACGAAGTTAGTGTGTAATTCGTGCGTAATTTAACCTCTGAGAATATACTGGAGAGCTCCAGCATATTCATTCTGGTCAAAAGGGATGCTGAGTGCCAACAAACTTGAAGTCAGTGTATACCGTGTTGTTTGGCCTTTACTTGTTAATGAACTGTGGCATTATCCACGGTGACGATTCACTCGTGGGGAACATTTGTAACTTGATTATATTTTACTTTAATTTATTGACTCCCTTGAAATAACATTGCAGACAACACTTCCCATTTTAGGTATTTCAAAACGTACCCTTAGAAGACACCGATCTAATCGCTGCCTAACTTGAGACACTGAAAAAACGTTGACATTGTACGTGAAAAGTGTATGGTTTATGGGGTCGCTTATCAGATGACAGCTAAATACAACGTGGAAAAAGGTTGTGTGTTTTGATTAAGACTTTTAGTTATGCTGCGTGCCATTGGGGGCCTTTGAAACCGTGGGAACCTTTCACTGGTGTTAATGACTTGGGGAAGTATGATGTGATTCATTAACGAAGTCAGAAAACTGAGAAATATCAGATAACTGTGTGGTGTTGCGATAAGGTTGTGTAACCGGGTAATAAAGATTGGAGATTTTTGGTATTGATATGTTCGCCGAGCTTGGCATTTAGGTTGCAAACGTTTCATCATCAGGCGAGGTGTCATCATCAGTGTGATACAACTTACACACAGCATGGCAAACGCTAGAATTGCCGTGAATTGGTTCATCTACCAAGGGAGTCTAATCAATCTTCCCATAGTTTTAAAACGCTTTATTCGTCCACAGATTTAGCTCTTGACTGCTTGTCGGTTAATGAAAACGTGAAAATGATAGCATGGACTTTGGCAAATATCTTGTATCGATGCAGGTCAGTACACAACAACTGAGGTATGTTTATCAGCCGGCCGTTTTTTCTCACGGTTTGCAGTGGTCTGACGATACTGAGGTGTCAAAGCTGAGCGGTTTGTACCACAACTTTGCATATGCACTAAGTTTCTGAGTCTCCTTATCCTAGGCCATTGACGTCTCTAGAGGATAGATTCCTCTGAACGCATTTTCACGTCTCACTGCACCCCCAGTGCACCCTCTTTGCGACCCATCATGAGTGATATCCATCTTAAACCAACCAAACACCGTACTACATACCAACATTCAAACTATCACCCCACAACTTTAAAGATATCCGTGATTTCAAATTAGAGAGGTTCGAGTATGTGAGCTATCGACTGGAATTATCAGGAAAATTATTGTGTTTCCTCTCGAGGGGATCGGAAAATCTGAGCGTTACTCACAAACGAACGTTTATGAGTCACTTACGTGCTAATTCGGTAGCGGCAAATGTGATTTCGACAGCGCAGTGTTCAACACGGTTGCATTACAGAAGTATGATGAGACTTCTGTTCTCGGCTGTGGCCAGAATAAACACTAATGACAAGATCTGACAGGAGTAAAACTCGAGTGTAGTGCTTCTTTTCGAAATATCTACGGTAGTGTGGCGGTTGAGATCGGCTGTGGATGATGTTCAACTTACAACTTATATTTACCAAAACACCTTACTACTCACCAGTAGTCAAAAGTTCGCGCGCAAAATTAGGTGACTTTTGGGATTAAAACTTGGTGTTACTGGTAAGAAGCAGGGGATTCGGCTGATTTAGGTTGAACATCACTCACAAGTGAGTACAAGGCTATCCCCTGTTGGAAAGAAATGCTATAGTATAATACTACACTTGCAGTCGTCAGTCGTACACATTCACATCACGGCCCTCACTAGTATTCCGTCCACGCTTTCATGAAGGAACCATGTTGACCACCGTATCACTGACATCATGTTACGCGCGACCTGAGTACCATACGCAGATGCACAATCGAATTCCTTCTTGGTAAGTTCTGAGATTACCCAATCGTATGAGAAGAAGACTCAGTATTTTTCCTGCTGAAGAAAAATCTTAATCGTAGGAGTAGTCGACTAAGGGCACAAGATAGTTATTGTGACTTCTGTCACATCTACCGGTCAATATGAGAATTACCTGCAACTAGATGTCAACAAGAGTTCGAGCTCAGTGCTTCGGTTGTACCCGATATGCGATCAGTGTAATGCAGATTTAATGACAGTCTTCATGTTTGGGTAGACTTACTAGCCGGTCTCCACTCGAAAGGAGTCACTACATTCAGATTTCGCTCCTGTTGAAACCTGACAGTACTGTATGACAGGGCCTTAAACTGTGGCCCACGTTCTTTTGAGGTGCGGCTATGCAGTAATCACACGCTGCAACAAAGATGAAACTCGCGTTTGGTGACTTGACTGGAAAGAGCTGAAAGCGTGTAAGAATATGAAGGGTGAGATAGACTTCCAATTTTCTTCGGTTATTCGCTTACTCATTTTGACATATTGATCACCAGCTGAGATAGAGATACCTTAGTCACAGGGAGTGAGGTTTGCGTTCATTGTTTATGTGCGCAAAGTCTGCAGCCATTATCTGGTGATAAACAGCGCAGCAGGCCAGTCAACTCTTGTGATTACAACACTGTCGTATGCAAAGAGGTGGCATCGAGGTCCACGAGTTGTTTGCTCACCGTTGTTAATTCAACGATGTTCAGGTACTCTCATTTATGGTACGGCTCACTCCTCAGCTTCATTTGTGTACATAGATGTACGTCCATTTCTCTCTAAAGCGGTACTGGAATGCACTTAATTTCACTTAACGTACCGATTGCTGTGAATTCGAGTGATTAAATTAACTCTGCTGTTACTGCTTAATTCCCTGATCATTTCCGGCAAACAACAGTTTGCTGCTAACAATATTGTCCGGTTTACCCAAGACATGCATGACGCAGTGATGAATTTCCAACTTATTGTTGAATAGAGCAAAAGCTTTACCTGACTTTATTTAAGCTAACCTCATTTTGCGTTCGTTAAATTGATTGGAGACAATTTTCATATCATGGGACTTTGAAAGATATTGTTGGAAGTTCAAAATTTCGAGGATGTTCATTAACTGGAGTTCAAAAACACATATGTCACATACCATACATCCGTGCATATTCGGTCTAATGAAAATACCACAGAGTTATAACACTTTTTAAACCACGCACAAATGTAACCAAAAATACAAACGACAGATTGTGCAATGCATAAATTAATGAGGTAGACAGGTATTTGGGAAAGGTAGTGTAATGTAGTTTCGTGAACCGAGTAAATTAACCATATTGATTGCACTACCGTGATGCCTTTCATCACACACGTGTTGCATACAATGAGATATTATGGAATTGCTGACTAATTATCAGTTGTCCTAACGGTTTGTTCCCGAAAACTGTGATATCCAGTCAGATAGCCATCCAGTTACCCTTGATTAAGCTTGCTAACTTTGAGGATCCACGGTAGTTATAAGATACGGGACAAGACATTTTACCAACCGTCCACTAGTACTTTATTTGAGCAAACGGGTAAATAAAGATGATGAAGTCACTGATCCGCATATTGTGCTGGCGGTCTGAATGGCGGTTCATTGGCTTACTTTATTTTACTCACTAGTGAGCTTTGATTCTGCGAGTTCATGCAATGGATTGAGGATAAGCTCTACGGACTGCTTGCCCCCAGTATATGAATCCGTTGATAGAACGGCAAACACTCCACTTCATTTTTATATATATCCTACTCTAGGTGATTGTGTTGTTGTTTTCAAACCAGTCAGGGTGTTTCTGATAGTGGATGCCAAGTGTTTTATTGGTCGTTACCCCAGTCTGCTTCTCGAGATAGGGTATCATGCCATCAGAGGTAGCTGATGTGTGGGAGTCCTTGGGACAAACAGTGGTCGATTGTTGAATAGTAGTCCATACCTATGAGATCTCCGGGTGTCTAACATCTAGCGTTCTTCACTGATCGGTTGATAGAAAAAAACTTGATCGCAAACTTAACCAGAGAACTTAGTCCTGATCAGCTTATGAGATGTGATAAAATGAGCTCCCAGTAACACTCACGTGACAAGTATCTCGTGGTTGTCCCTCTGTTGTGCAATCAATCAAACTATTGATGGCGACCTCTTCGCAGATGAATCTAGGGTGTTGTATTATCCGAAGCCAATCAAAAATGAGCGTACTGATATGAGGCTCACAGGTAATACGTAAACTGAGCACAGTTTTGCGGCCCTGGTTAGGGCTTAGATATCAGTAGGTTCAGAGTTATTAGGACAAGCCACTGAATGGCTCCCAAGCTGCGCGTTAGTGGTACTTAGAAGAAACAGTTGCAACACATCTATTTCGAGTGGTTTTTGTAAGCTGTAATTTGTGTCATTGGTGAAGCGCCTGGTTTGCTCAAAACGGCAATAGATAGCAGCAGACTTATCTCGACTGAGTCGCATGCATATGTACACGATTCTCAGGCTTGCCTCCTATGGTTTACCTATCAACGAAAAATGAAAACGATTAATGACCACGGAACATACACCGTATTTGCAACACCTCCAAAAGTTCAACTTGGTTTGCAGACATTGTCTCATTCAAGGTAATGAAAACAGCGGCTCGGTCCCATCACAATCAGTGCAGTGTGACGATTCGGCTGTCCAGTGCGGCATCAATCCAGTAGCGTATGCGTAGTCGCCATGCCAAAAGAAAGCGTCGTGCATCAACGGCTATGTATCACGGTGATATTGTAGTTTCACATGGGGCTCCTGATGAGACAGCTTGAAATGCAAGGCAAAATGGTATTGGGTTTTCTTGTGGAGTCATACCCAGTGAAAAAGATGCAGTTTGACTCACTTAGCCACAAGAAAATGAACCACGTCAAGAAGCAGAGGTTACGAAATTGTGTGTGGAAGAGTACCTCATGCTTGGGAATAAAGCTATAACTTCCCCTACTGTAAAGAATAATATGCCAGCTGTCATGGTCACTTGGTGAATGATTGGTGCAGCATTCTGTTTGAGAATACATTTTCCAATTCGCTCCTTCCTACGGCGAAGACAGAAGTGTTACATTCGTAGAGGTATTTTGTTATGCGTATTCACAGGATACTTATTCATTACCTATACAGTATAAAGTCTTGAATAAGATAACAGATCACAATGAGTGTCGGCGCTTTACGCTTGACCGCCATACTTTGGTCTGTCTAACACGGCAGTACCTCAGGGAATCGCATTCTGTGCCAGTATATTCAATGCAGCAGTGTTAGATCAATGTAACACACAAGCCTGACCATCATATCAAGGAAGCAGAATAGACCAAGTCATAGTAACCCTTTAAGAGGTTACTCGTTTTCTACTCGAAAATGACACAGGCTCAAAGGACCATTGTACAATTCTAAAACGGAAAGGCTGCGGAAAATATGGGTTGCTTGGAGAGCTTTTGAGGAACCGTCGGGTGGTTTCGGAACATACTATGCCATGTTTAGTTGACTCAGTTCGAGAATATGATGCAGTCCCGCTGGGGTTCGTAGATACTCACATTCTAACCTCATCTAAAGGTAGTGGGAAAAAGCATTGCACTTGCGATTATGGTGGCTTCAGTATCTTGGGATGGGCTCGAATAGCTCAGGCAGGAATCTTACTCAGTCACCACAGTGCTGGAATGTCTGGATGCGTGTTGCTAACGAGTAGAGCTGAGTCTGGTTAGTGTATGGCGTGGTGCTTGTCGTCTGTCATCTCCAGGAAAGATGTCCAGCAAGCATGCAAACAGATGTTGCCAGCCATGTGCGTGAGTAATTTATATCCACGAGCTACTGGAGCAGACGAGCTTCCAGTTGAGATGTTCGTCACCTACGCTGACTAACTTCCTCAAAATCTGGCATACGCCTGTGGAAACAAAAGAGTGTGGCATCATTACACTCCGTTCGTGGATGTTGAACACATTGTTCCACTACAGATGGCTGCAAACGTCGTCAGTGACAATGTAACTTGAGTGCCACTTTGTAAACTTAATCGATAATTGTTGGGTTCGAGTTTGCGTCCGGTGCGTGTGATTGACCTCAAGGCGAGGAGTGTAGCTGTAAGTTGTCAGATTACTATTCAGCTCCAAATAGAGGTCCATGTTTGACATATAACTCCATAATTATGGAAGAACGGCAAAAAACGTAATGAAGGTTGAAACCCATTGGACACTCTCGTAACAGTCAACTGAATAAAAAAGGATGTACGGTTGGAACTTTTATACTAACATAGCTGGTAATGGTTTTTTCGAGAAACCTGATTAGTGTTTGTGTTCTATTTTAAGCTGTTCGTAGCAGAAACCTTTTATTGGAATTAATTATCATACATAATTGAGGGAACAGGAGGTATGAATGAAATGTTCGTGCTGCAGTGCACCGTTAGTGCACAGAATTTAGTTGGCACACAATTCTAGTGTGTTGCACTTAACCGGCACCATCCTCATTTTGAGTTACTTCCGTAATTAGTTCAACAGTGAAATCTTGTTAAAGTGGTACTCCCTAATGGTGTTACATAGATCCTTTTTTTCAATTAAAAAAGGAACTTTACTTTCATGCTGGTAGTCGTGCTTGCTAATAGCCTGTCAAAAGTCTTCAGGTCCAATCATACTTTCCAAAAGTGATAGCCAGTACACCCCGAAATACTCCACTTTGGGTAACAACGGAGCAAGAATTTCCACTCTGAAAAACAAAGAACGAAAGCTTGGCTGGTCCATTCATCATTTTTAATAGTTCTTTCAGTTACAGAGTATAGAAATTTCATTTATTCTCCAGCTGACAGGGCAGTGGCTGTTTGCTAATGACGTGAAGATCATGTGTATAGATACTCAGTAAGCGTAGTTGATAAGGTGTGTGTGTGAGAGAGAGATGGACTAAATTAGGCACAATTTGGACGAAATAGATGAGCCGATTCTACTTTGTGAGCAGTCTCTGCTTATCGGCTTGTCAATCGAAGTTGATAGTTCAGCTTTACCAAAAAACAGGAATCGCTTGATTACGACTAGTAAAAATGTATTTGTTGAGGCGTGGTCGGGGACGAAGTTGATTTAAGCTGAACACTATTCCCAGCAAATTACAACTTTCACATTCATATGGAATTTTTAGTTAGTCACCTCCGAAGAAAAGTGGTAGAATGGAGTTTCGTTTTTGTTAGAATTAATCCCAAACGCACATAACACGGTTTACGCTAGTAGACAATGAGCTTAATTCTTATGGAGTAGATCAGACAATCTGATAACTACTCACAGCCAAACGTGACTGCGAGTTCAGTCAAGATAATTCTATCGTACCTCAAGTGAGGTAAGTAATACGGTGGGCAACACGACTGTTCCAACAACACGCGGTCGGAATTAAAACATCACTCGTGGGGAGGATATGTACCACCGACAATTTTTATTAAAAGCAAAACTCTAGTGTTGTAGATAATTTCGGAGATTCACCGAAATTTTCAACTGAACTCAAAAGCCTGTAATGTGTACGACGTAAGTCACCGTTCACATGAAAATGTGTCAGCTTTTGCGGCTACTTTCTGTGAACTGTCATTCACTTGTTCCTATGGAACTAATAATTTGCAATGGACGGGACTGTAAATGGTGAAAGGTCTGGCACAAAGCAGACAAACTGAGAGAGACAATAGCTTCACATCTGCCAGCTCCGTATGTTTTTAATCTTTCGGCCGTAGTTAGTAGTTAGTCGCGCTCAATCTACATACAGATCTACACTCAGATGAGGGCAGTGACGTCAATTTCTGAACACAGCTAAGATAGATAGAAATATGTAGGTCTGGAAAGCTGGCTTAAAGAGGTCTTACGATTGTTTATTTGACTACTAACCCACCGCAAATGTTAAGTCACACATCTGAGTAAGAGATGACTTTGTTTTCTACCTGCACTTCTCAATACTGCTACCTTTCATGACAACCATTATGTCCTCGTTCCCACAGCGAACGAATCTCTATTCTCGGGTTTGCACTATCTCATTTCACTCGATATGTTGTTTTAAACTTTAACACTGGGATCTAAATCAAGTTCATGAATGCTAGTTGACTTTAGATTCATGTAAATGTGTGAACTGTACGCCACTCACCTTTGATAGCACCTTTCGCATTCCAATAAGCCTATCCGTCAGCTTCCTCGGAAAGAATTACGAGAATCTATTTTCGGTCATGTTAGACCTAGTCAGCATTGTACATCTGTGCAATGGCCTTGACTAGAACTCCGGCCACGCTTTCATGCGGCAACTGACCTCACAGTAGGCACGGCTGAGTTGTCTTATGCACTACTTACGAGCTGTAACAGACACAAAACTATAATCTCGTGCTTCCCTTCCCAAGGGAGTGGTGTGAAATTTGGGACGCTGAGAAATTTGAAAGCAGATGTGAGTAGTGCTCAGGTTTTATGTGCCCAAATTCAGAATCATCTACCAGCCTCCAGCTATTTACATGCGCTTTGTTCGTTATGCCAGGTGACGGTACGCGTACCAGAAATGTAGTTTAAGTCAAGCTGTGGGTAGTGTGTTTACATACCACTATTTGCATTACAGCTCACAATCGCAGTCATCAATAATAATTGTTGTTAGACCAAGAACTTTAAGATCACGAAAATTTTGATAATGAACAGGGTATCAGCTGCTTACGTCAAGATTTCGTCTTAAGTGGAGCTTAACTTTCCGGTGTTCACTTCATCTGGCGAGTGGAGCAGCAGTAGTGTTCAAGTAAAGGAACTACTAACTAATCAGCTCAGTTTTCCCAGCATTGGCTGAATTTCCAATGATACTGGTAGCTGTCTTTTCGATTACATAACATAAACTATCATCATGATTGGTTCTTCAAAATAATCAAAACCAAAAGATGAATGGACATTCCATTCACGGCAGCCGCAAGCCAGTGATGAGATTAATACATTCGGCTTAGTTATCGGTTCATCAGAATATCCATCAGGTTTCAGTGGATTGAAAACTGGAGACAACTAAACCATATTCTTTGAGTAGTCGCTTAGCACGGTTTCATACACGGGTTAGTCCGATCAAAGAGACCTCATGTTGAAGTATCTAAAATTTTATCACGCCACCGTCTGTTTTTACCATTTGACAAACTGGAGTTTTATGACACCATTAAAATGAGTTAATCAAGTGAACTCCATGACCAGCTTCCAGGATGCATTCCAGAAGACTGGACAGCACTTTATTGTACGCCATGCACTTCCACTCCACATACTAAGGTGCAACGTGTTATGATACCAATTTAACATTGCAAGGGGTGTTCGAAAATTTTTTGATATGGTACATGCGGCATTGTGCTAACTGTGAAACAGCACTGATTTCAAAAACATTCTTCGGGGAATTTAGTATTTTTTTGTCGATTTCGCAATTGGTTTTGCCTTGTTTGTCTTACTAATCCTCCATAATTCAACCCGTTTTTCTGAGGAACAAACGATACATCTCAAGTGGCACTTCAACTTTGGACGCAGATGAGGCCATGTCTGGAGAATACACACAGTGGGTAATTTCGTAGAGTACACATTCAAAAAGGGCAGTCATTAGTACTCGAGATGTGTGCATAAAAGTCATTACAATGAAAAATCAAAATTTTTTTGTGCTCCTCTCTTGGTGAACAAAACAAAAGCCATAGAGATTGAGCGCACTATGGATTCTGTTGTTTTTTCAACAAATTGCTTCCCTTGTTAAAACGGAGACCGAAACTTTTGTTTATCTTTTGAAATTAACGTTTTCATGGCTGGCAACTGTTGTTAAATTTAGTCTTCTTTCTTCTCCTAAACCAGCTTACTTCTTTAATTTATAATTGGCCTACAACCACAAGAGTAAGAATGTGTTCACATCTGGCTTTGGTTTATGATTGACCGCTTAGATGTAGTTCTTCTGTGAGTACCTTTTCCCTATCTTCTTGCATTAGAATTAGGTTTGGCCAGGGTGTCGTCGAGGTCGGTTGGTAGCCTAAACCCCCCGTATTTATCATTTGTCTTGCAGAACTATTTGTTCCGGTCGTTCCAATAGGGAACAATGGCTTAGATTTGTGCTGATCTGAATTTTACAGTGTAAAGCTAGATAAGACGATTCGCCGGTTAGTCACTCAATTTCTGCCTGTGGTCCACAATGATTGAATCACATCACCATAAATATCTCTGAATTTCTATTTGACCCACTGGCCAACACCATAATTGAGTACTAGTTCAGGTAGCACGAAGCCATTTTCAGCTTCAACCTGGCTTACCAGGAAGATGTGTGGAAGGCTTGTACGTTGCTATGCAAACGGTGGGCAGAATAGACGCTGTCCAATTACTGAAAGGTGTTACTGGCTAACACTACTAAGTCACTGAAACACATATTTGGAGAGCTCCTCCGTGCTCAACATCTGCATTTAATACTTGTAGTTTTCCAAACGGCAGCCCGCTGATTTATTTTCTGGTCAAATTAGGATTTCTTCTTATGAATATATGGAGGTGGATATCTTGCATTCAGACGACCACATTTGCCGCAGACGAAGTATTCATTGAACCTACTAATTCAAACTTTCAATCATTTACCTGCAAAATTCTCTGGATTAGCATGAGAACATGTTTAGTAAGGGATATACCGCTGAAACGTGTGCACTGTCACACACATTTACAGGTTCGACATGTGACCAAGTCAAGAGTGTGGGAATATGTTTAGGACGATCAATATGAGGAGGGTGATTGGTATCGAACAAAATGGTGAGCCACTATGCAGTCAATATGACTAAAATGATTAATAATGCCAGAGTTAGATGAGTGCCTCATGGATCTGGAAAGAAGTTGACAATCTTTGGTTAAAAGCCCGAGAAAAGATGACCCCAGTAGGATACATCCAAACACGGAGTAGTCGTCCGTTCAAAAAACGGTGAATAATACAATACGGGATCAAGAGTGGTTTTAGAGGTGAAACATAAAAAGTGCGTCCTCTTACCTTGGCAAAAGTACTGTTAAAACGAAGCAACCACGTCAAAATATTATTCAGCTTGCAAGATAAGTGCTCAAGATTTTGGACCTAGGAAGAAGCATGTTCAAAATTTGTGCTTGGAGACAAGCAGCCAAAGGCAGCAGGCAGGTTTTCCCTTTAAGAAGGGAAAGCAAAAATCAGTACTTTTTTAGGCGACCAGCGATAAATATGTTAAACCAACCAATCCAGTTCGGTAGGGGACAAGAGTGGAACTTTTGCTATGCACTTCAATCTGCTCGTGAAGTATATATATATAGAAGGAAGAAGGATATCTCAGAATGTTCAGCGTACAACATGACAGCACCTGTATACTTCAACGGGAACACCTCCTTGGGAATAAAAGAGAGGCTCATATTGAAAGGTGAAAACCGTTAAAAGAATCGCGCCGTAGACAACACCTGAACTGGTGGCTAATGGGGAAGTTTCTTGATCACTTGGGGATGTAAGCTTTGAGCGATTCACAAAATGCTCACTTACGATAGAGCTTTGAGTTTCATACTCTAAAAATATGAAACCGAACGTCTTTATCCACGCATTTGAAAGCGCTACTATAATTAAGGAAACAGAAATGGATTGCCCTGCATTCACTATTAAGGGTTGATGCAATTGGGTGTCCATGACAGAACAGTGCGTCAACAGTGAACTAAGTTTGACAGTACGCATACTAATGTAGACCATTGTAAATTTTCTGCACCACTAGGCGTTCAGGCAAAAGTTTCTCAAAAACTTCAACTCTGCGGAGGTGCGTGAACTCGGTGATATATTATTGTATCTTTCTCTGGTACCGCCGTCGTGTTAGCAGTTTTCCAACGGTGTCTCATTTTCCTCTGCCTGATGCACTCCGTATAATCATTCCCAAATGGCTCATTCATCATTTCAGCACGCCCTTGGAACACAGCTGGTGACAGCCGTATAACCTTCCTGCTTCGTTATCTCTGAGTTGCATCGTTTCCTTGTATAAGTACGTCATCAGTCGGAGGTGTGGACGCCGTTAGTAGGGTTCTCTTAATTAGAATTAATCCAGGTACCTGATGCTCACTTTTAGTTTCATGTCCCCTTAGGATACTGATATGCGCACTCGGTTTCCAGCAAAGACTCATCAGGATACAGAAGAGGATGCTGCCAGTGATTACTGAACTCCAGTCACGATGCAGTTGCTATTCAGAGTGTAGATTGGTACAAGCTGTGGTTTTCTTCTAGCAGCGGTCATCGTGGCCTGTCAGGTCTGTTCTGAAATATATCTCACTGCCTCCTTGTCGGTATTTTGACGCTTAACATGTCTGGCCATAGGGTCCATTTCGACCGGACCAGTGGCAACTTTGTGGTATACAAAATTACAAAATGGGTCATGTAAACCCCGGTTGAACACTGGCATACCTGCCCTTGTTTCCAGATCACGGTCCAGTTCCAGGCTCAATTCCGAATCCGTCGACATTTCTCCTCCTCCATCCCTGATGATGAATTCAACCTATTCGGGCTCAACTAGCTAGGACAATTTAGTCTGAGAGGTGTTCTCATTCAGTCACTCTACAACCAGATTAATACTCCTACGATATTTCCGAGTCCACCTGGACAAATTCCTAAGCGGTTCGCATCACTATTCCAGGAAGTTCTGAGGTTCGATTCCCATATTCAAACCGTACAGCAGCTTCCTGTTTGCAGTCAGTCGGTATCTTGACGGATGATTCAGTTGGATACACGGCCCTCAACCTGATAAGGGTAGAAATTTATAGGCTGGAGAGTCTGCGTTCTGAAACCTGCGTTATATTCCCCCTGATCGCTCCAACTGTTGTGGCTAATAAGCTGAACTCATCCGTCTGCATCTGTGTTGATTTCTCAACCAGGTTTGCCGTGTCACGAGAATTTAACTTCTGTCCACCTTATATGCCTGTTGATCTGTGTACCGTGCTGAACGATGACACCTAATTTTCCAATGTGGATTTGAATGCAGCCGTTCTCCAACTTGAGGCTACTCGTCAGCTCATTCATCGGGTCACGGTCAACATACAGCGTAGTCTGTCACATTATACCAGACTTATGCTTGAAGTAAAAGCAGCTCCTGTCGACTTCTCAAAAGTCGAAATTCATCTTACTAGTTGACATTTCAAGTTGATTAGCGTACTTGGATGATGTCAACAGTTCACTCAGCTGAGTTAAATCGCGGATCGGAGACGTTTAACAGAGGTTCCAAGAGCAAGACTTGCAACTGCAGACAGGCGAGTGCGTATTTTATTCAACACCCGTCAAAAACCTCAAGTTTGTCTCTAAAGCGGACGACCTCTACTCAGATCTAGAAAAAATCCGGGTTAGTTAGCAACTGAAATATATATTGACGCTGCGGTCCTTCTTTTGTCTCATTAGCTACAATAGTGCATTTTTGCCATCTTTACACAATTTCCGACATCCAGATAACCGCTTTCTTTGAAGACAAATCTCAATATGCTAGCATATCAAATGTAGACGTGACGTCGTCTGTATCAAGCCGATGCCAATTTCCAAACTTCCGTTGACGCAATATAACCCATCGTCTTCAATCGTGGTTGCTGTATGTGCCTCTGGTTGCAGTTTTAGTGTCACCCCTTATGTCTTACTTAATAGATTAGAGGAAGCTGCTACCCACGCCTCAAATACACTGACTTCCGTAAAGGAAAGTTATGGTTCATTTGAGAAGGGAACCGTGGCACCGGTGTTTGCATTCTAGGAGCTCCACAATATGGTCTACAGTTGACACGACACTCTGCCTATTGACTATAAGCCTTTATTATGTCCCCGGCTTTAGAAGCTAGCCGACTGTAACGGCAAGTCAATAGCCTGTCTGACAAACACTCCAACAGAACAGAAGGTCTCAGCCAGGCTGACGCTGTCGTCCTCGTCTGATAGGTGACCACCGGGTGTTCAAAGAAAACGTATCAATAGTTTACAACTGCTTAAAGAACGATATGCGTCGGCAGCTTTCAGAAGCCATCTGCGCCATCTCGATTACAGGAGCTGACATCCGTCGGTTTAGACGAGCAACCTCAACCTTCAACAGGTGACGCCTCACCTCAGTTACCGATGGTTTACCTCGACACTTACCAGCAACCTGTATCAGACCTGATTTCATAGTACTTACTTATCCTCATCATGTTCGTGTTCAATTTTCACCGAAAGTCTTTTGGTACTTTAGTGAATACTCATTCGATTCACCGTCGGAAGCGGAACAGTTCAACGTTGCTTTAGGATACAACATAAGTATTGAACAAACAGCCTCGTTAGTACATCCTTCATTAATAACCAGATTCCTTTTTCGGCAGTTGACCAAATGGATGGTGGCTTTTGACTTTGCATGTGTCGCTGGTATCGACCAATGACAAGATCTGGTCTCCTTAATGCTGATATACCTCTGTAGATCCATGTTCTTGTGCCATCAGTAACAATTGCTTACTGCAACCAGTTCGAGGTCCTTTCAATGTTTACACGGGTTGTCCAAATTAAGGTACGATTCACAGTACTACTGGAAGTACCTAATTTAGCGTTGTGTAGATGAATTCAACCCGGTATCCTCCTATCTTCTCACATTTCCATACCGGTCATCCACGTGTTAGCAGTCGCCCGAAGTTAAGTTTGCCTGCCTATCGTCGATGGACAAATCCACGATCTCGTCGTGTACAGTTCATTTTGCAGAGGTCAATACACATTCTGGTCGCCGGACGCCATTTTGCCGAAACCAACGACACAACCCCCTGTCGCGCGTTCGATTCGATATTATTGGTATCATTAATCGGGTCTTTGGTGTTGTCTTGGTAAACGTACCTACTAAATAACCTGAACTTGGCCCGTTTCCGTCTGTTATACCGTCCGCCACCACCAGAACCTCTAGACTACTCTGCAGTCAACTCAGTCCGTAGGAGACAATCGTTCTCGGTAATGGATCGTATTTAACGCTTGGTCAATCCGAGGACTGACACCACCGCCAAGAAATTAAACATATGCGATCTCCACAACCTACCGTTCGTACGGAACACCTTGTGGCACTCTTAAGCGGTCCACTCTCAGAGCGCTTGTGGAGAATATATTGGAGAAGATTCTTCATGAGTTTCTTCTGATATGCCGTTCAAACCCAAACAGGACACGTCCAGAAAGCGAAGTTCCCTTACCAATATTCCTGCGCACATCCAAGTCAAAAGTTCAACGGACCAGTCGCTGATGATCAGTCCGGTCAGACACAAAGCACTTCTAGCCGGTGACTACATTTACGTTCGGAACTGCTTATCTGGACAGAAACAATTATTCGGAAGAAGTACCAGGGTTTGTCGCAAGGAGGTTGTTTGCCACTGGAACTGACTACAGTCAAGATGTAGTAAGAATACTGAGACTGATAACAACTTCCTCTCGATACTATTCTCGACAGGTTCAGTCCATCCTCCAGACGGAAATCAGCATGAAGTACCAATAGCTTTTTCTGTGAAAACTGGTACTGCCTTGCTTGCTAGGCACCGGCCAGACCAAGTGTATCGCTGCTCACGAAATCTACAAGTTGGCCCCCAGAGTACAGAATACTTTAAAATGGAAGTTTTGAGCATAACATTTTTTCGTAACGTCATATGTTTATATATATGTATATCTAGGCGGATTCAGTCCTTCAATCTTTGTTTCTGAGTTTTACCACCGTTGCTTGTTACACAAAGTACCATTTTACTGATTACGTTGTAAAGAAGACTAGACATTCCATCTCGCTTCGTAAATTAGTCTAATTGCTTAAAGCTGTGACGTTATCTTCTATTCAGTCCCACACATGTTTTGACCTACACTTAGATTACTTGTGTAGGCAAGCCATGACGAAATTTTCGTGGGAAAGTGTTACTGAAACACACGGATCCTTTGGTGGACAACTGTTATACCGACAAATCCCTGTTTGTCGTATTGGTCTAGTAAGACAGGAACAATCGACATCAAGATACAGTAGACTCACCTCATGGAACTTGGAAAAAAGTTACTCGATGTAGATTGTTATTATGGGGATAGTCGGCAGAAAGTGCTAAACAAATCAGACTGTATTGTTCTTAAAAGTGTAGAGTAACATATCGACTGCTTATCAATAACCACATGCTAGTCGATTACTTTCTACTCCCGTCACAGTTCCCATGAGTCCGCTTGCAGATTGTCCTGTTAGCGGGTAATTTCGATAGACAGCTTTGGATTATTTTTAGAAACTTACAACTGAAGCCGGGCAGCTTTCATCATAGACTTTTTGTCAGGTATCTCTTCTTAATTCAGGTTATCTCCGAAAGCTGTTTTACACTCTGCCGGCTGTTCTTGATGCTCATCGTTTTCTAAAGTGCAAAACCGTGAATCGAGGACCCCTTGACTGTGATGTCTGCACTGACTCTGAGAGTCATTTGCACGGTCCTATCTTGCCTACCCAGGAATCTATTTGAAAAGAGTTCTTCAATGTCAGAAAGAAGAGCTTATGGTGGAAGCTGAACTTCCGTACTAGACCATCAGTGGCTACTAAACTACTTCGTATAAGTTCATCAGAAGTCATTATTTGGGCGATATAACTTAGTGTATCAATACGTTTGAGTCTCCTAACATCCAGTCCCTTAAATGCCATCAAATACGTAACCTGCCACAGTAAAGGGCTTTTGTAAACTGAATAAACGTTTGGATCGCTTCTGAGAGCCAAGGCGATGAAATGACATCATACCTAATGGGTAGACAACAGAATCTACATGACTCAGGAAACAGATATCCATAGAAATCAGTAGCATACTATCTGCAATTGCCACCCTGCCATCAACTATCCTCACTTGGGAGATCGCCTTCATTATCTATGCTGTTAAACCTCTCCCAGACGTTACGCACAAATCTGTGAATGTGGTTGACGCCTTCGTCTCGAAATCTGATACAGGCACCTAGCGTACAGGTTAACATTAGGAGTAACTGGTATACCTACCCGACCCGAACTTGCGGAAGTGTCAGTTTCGTATGAAGCGTGTGCAACACAAACGAATGTGTTTGACTGGCTTGCGCATTGGTCTTCTTTCAATCCGATTTTGATTACACTTCCAGTTCTCTTTTTCATCTCTTCATCACTCAGCTGGTTTGATTTACACCTTCTTATTTGTGCCCTATTTGCGCTCTAAAAACCTAGCTGTATACGAAGAAACATGGTTTCCAAGTATGCTGATGACATATATGTTGGCTGGGCAAGTCCAGATCATGCATGAAGCAGGATGGACCAAATTTTTTAGTTTTGACTTGTAGTCTCTGTCATATTCCAGATGCACAGAATCAAATTCTTCAATACGCCACGCAGATAAGTATCTCTTTTTTCGTAGCTATTGAGCGCTCTTAGTATACTTTTATATGCACGATTGATGACCAGTGCCAAGTTGACTGGTTTGTCAAGATATGTAATTCTAATCGATTTCAACCAGACTATGTAAGTGACGTTTTCTGGAAATCTTTTGTCATGCTTTCTCCCTCTTGTAACCGGAATAGTTTCAAGCCTTATTGTTCAATTAGGCTTTCTTCTCATTGTTATATTCCCCCTTGTTGGATGGATTGTTAGCTTGTCGTTGTATGCCAGCCCTATCCTAGAGACATTAAACTTACTAATTATTTTATGGAATATTTAGCTGCAACTGCAAATTAGTTACCATCTGTTCTAGTTAAACTCATTTCATCCACCCACTGTACAGCTTATGGTGAATTTCACTACAAAATACCTTTTCATTGTTCTGCAGCACACAATGCATTTGTTTGGTTTACATGAATTAAAAAGCTTAAGTGACTTCGAGCCGTTTGTTTTTCTGTTATATCCACATATTTTGTTCATCACTTCCATTTGTTTTAATGCACGCTCTTGTGTTCAGTCCACCGGACTGGCATACAGATAAACCTCTACTCGGAGACACTATGTGGCCCATGCTGACCTGACTTAAGTTGTTGAAAACGCCGAAATTTTTAGGTTCGTTAGCTTACACTTGCCTTTCCAATGGTCATTACACATGCTGTGTCCGATCGCTGGATCAGTAACTCAGTCATCTCTTGTTAATAAACGATGCTATTGAAGGACCACGGGAACCGTATGCTGTACGTGGCGTTCATCTCGCAGTCCAGCAGGATTGTTGAATGATCGTGACCTATTACAAAGAATGGTATTTGTACAGCTTAGGATAAAACATTGCGATCAATTAAACATTCTGCAAGAAAGGTAGGAAAAAATTGTAGTGAATGCTGTTAACCATCGCAAATGGGAGGCTTATGTGAGGAAGATGGTAAACACAGTAACACAATTTCGAGCTAAGCACCGCTTAACTCAATATTTACTGTATACTCGATTGGAAAGCTTTTGTTGGTATTAACTTTTGTTGTTTATCAAACCTTTTATCTGTTGAGATCCTTCGAAGTTTCGCGCCAACCAGTAGCCGACTTCGTAACTTTTCTGATACTTTAACTACAGGAACTGGCGATGAACAAGGAACATTCACACGCTTATCTGAATGGCATTTGAGTCACATGTTTCTCTACTGAGTTACATAATCTTGCGCCCCTCCCAGAACAGCTGGATAACTGTTACGTGTATCAGTCTTATGGTGTTAACTGAACGATCATCATTACCGGTGGCAATTAAAAGACGTTTCATTCAACTAACATAACTTCCCAAGTTTGTTTCATTCTGGTGAATTTTTCTACAGAACACGAAATGTCAGTATGCATGTTTCATAAGGTGAACGCTTCTTACGCTTGCCAGTCCGTATCCAACTTGCCAGTCGCCATTCGGTTTTGACATGGCCTCTGTTGCTGGTATAACAGCTAGGTCGAACTGTCCAAAGAATAAGGGAATAACGGAAGTTATCGGTCTATTAACGTGCAGCCTGTTCCTAATTTTGGAAGATTCTCGATTTTGGACCGCTAAACCAAACAGATCAATATCCATGCGTTGTTCTTTTTAACCCAATCATCAATCCCCGCCGTTATTTTGCGGTCCAGTTTACACGAACTAGGAAATGTGCAATCCGTCAGTTGAGACAGAAATATGATGAACTTCATGATTGATACAAACTGGTTTAGGGTCAGACTACAGTGACAGATCATACATGTTTATGTGAACAACTGCACACAGTTATTCCACACCGTTTTCCATTGCATCGGTTTCAATATGAAAAGGATGGATTTGTAAAAGTGAATGTGTTCCGGTGTATACAAGTTCACTCCATTTATTTTATGTGGCTGCCAAGCAAGAATAGATTTTTCACGTTGTTATTACTGAATATTCAGAATACGAATACAAATTTAACTGATTTGTTATTTATTTGTTGCCTGTCAGCCTTCCGTGCATCAATTTCTCCCATGCTTGCTGTCTACTACCTCATTAATATGCATACACACGTGCAGCACTGACCAGTGAGGTTCGTTCATTGTTTGCACCCATGTAGTCCATCATGATTCTTTGAACTTTATTGTGGACTATAGAACATCGGTCAGCTAACATAACACCAATAGATGATCCGATGAAACTTTGTTCCAGTCTGTTTTTGTCAGTGGGCGAAATCATTGCCAAAAAGTCTGCGAAGTGTAGTCAACATAGGCTATGACTCCTCTCAGAAACATCCATGTTACTTAGTTATGGGTTGTTTACCACCGATTACAGATATGTTTTGACGCTACAGGGTGCTGGTTCACTCCGAAAATTAATCTTGACGGGCTTATTTTTACACAGCGGTAGTAAATGCTGCCGACAACATAGACTATTGAACATCGACATTCGTGTTCACTAGGCCATGTTGTTCTTCAGTACGCTGATCGTACCATATGAACGAATAATTCGACACACAAAGACGCCCACTCACAGTCAATTTTGAGTGATGTTTGTGCTGCATTGAACGCTGACAGAGAGTAGCCCCTGATCTGCTAACCACGACCAATAGCTCCGATACAGTGATTTATCAATCATGTTGAAGTCACAGGCCACACTCAAATCATGGAACAGGTTTATCTCTATCCTAATTTTATGGTAACACGGAATTTACCATAATTTTCCTAGTCATATACTCGTCAAAAAACTGTACTTTTTTATTCGGACCTAATCCGGTTGCAATGAAATATTGTTGATTGGCTAGTCGCAAGAGGGTAGGCCTAATTAATTTTGACTGGAAAGTTGAAAATCAAATAACTCAATATAGGCACATTGTATTTCAAAAGAATCTGTAGCATATAAAAGAAACTTACAGACTGTAGAATTCTGAACTGACTTATATAGTTCTGATTCGTTGATAAAACGTCTGGATCTACTAGTAGACGGATAGTACGGTGATTTCACTAAAAGTGACAAAGTTAACCACTGTAAGTTTGTTAATATGAAGACTATTAGACAGCAAGCAGTGATCTCAGTCGGAGTCTTGTGTGCTGCAAGCACGCTTCAAAGTGGAACAATATTCACAAGCGATTGGGCGCTCAGGGACGATGAGTTGGTTCTGCCTAACGTAAAATCAATGACATAGTGGTCAGCACGGTTGCTACATAAAAGCGTGATGGGAGTTCTGCTATTGGAGATGGCAAGTATAAGCATTAATGACAAGCTCTAACAAGATCGAAACTTGAGGCTAATGCTCTTTTCGAAAGAGGCTAGCTGGTGCATCTCTCTGTATGCGAAGGCTGTGATCAAGTGTGAATGACGTTCAAATTGAAGTTGTTCAAAACATCTATAAAAAATGATATGAAGCTTTGGTCTACCAGCACAGTACCAATGGTCATTTCACTTGAGAAAACGATTAGGTAGTCTAAGTGCATGTGTCAAACCTGAGTTTGAGTTAATCAGCTGCACTAATGTTTCTTATTTTCAAATCGGCCTCCCAGCTTTATATGGAGACCGATAGGCTGCCTTAAACTCGGGACTACTTCCAGTAATCCCCCTTAAAATAACTTTGGTTGAGCAGGAGCATGTCTGTCAGATTTCTTACACATTAAAATTACATCATCCATGGCATGTGGATGGATCATGTGGGATGATCTCTCTCAAGATAAGATACTAGTGCTGTCACTCATCCCAGTTATTCGTAAAACTCTCCTGATAACAGTTATATTTTTCAAGAACTATTAGCTACAGATGTCCTTATTTAGAACAACATTGGGATGCACTAGCAGGGTGGATAGTACCGAGATTTTATCAAACTGATTTGGTCCAAGCGTTTTTGAGAAACACCTTATGCAGTTAGTTAATTTTTATGGTTGCTGGGATCCATGTTGGAGACATTGTGGACCACTTGGTGATTAGCCGTATTTACCACTTTTCGTTCAAGGACATACTAAACAAGACACGGATGTTGGCCGAAGCCACACGGCTTACGGCCTCTATTGACGCTGATACCAGCTATCGAAACACACAACCGTACTAATAAATGTTTTCGCCCGCAAAACTATACATCCAACATGCATCGCTCATCCAGAACATATGGCCTCAAGCCTGGTCGAGTGCTGATCAGAAGTGGATGTTGGCTGATATAAACATTCCTGCCGTCTTCTTCGAAACAAGGCGCTAGAAGTAAGGTTGGCTCATATATGTGCTCACGAGCAGTTCGTAATTCATCCACGTCTGAGATTTGCACATTTGTGACGTTCTCACAGGACGGCTGCGTTGTCCTCATGCCACTGAAAAACTCCATCATACTCTTATAAGGAGGATGTGTGTCGCAACAGCAATAAGTGTTTCTGCTTACCGTAACTTGTGTCCGCAAGAAACGGCAGTACGCAAAATCACGTTCTCATCGTATTTATTGGATTCGCCTAGACAGTCTGTTTTAGTCTGTTCCGTAAGGCTGCTATTTGTGTGTATTTTTTACCTGAAATCCGGACGTTTCTGAAACCAGCAACAAACAGTGGTTTCGCCAATCGTTTTGACATAACGTAGATCATTTTTGTGGTCAGTGTTTGCCTGTAAACATGGTATGCGCTTTAACACCTTCCTAGTACGTCCAGGAAAATGTATAGGACAGCAAATATGAAGGACGGAATTGTTCGTCAAGAAAGAAGATTTGAACAAGCCCTTTTCTAGGTAACGGAGGTTATAAAGAGAGAGGTGGTTTATGGCGAAGGTTGTAGAAGTTATTCTACAAAAACCACGTGTGCAGTTTACGATCACACTACTGAAAAACATGCGGTGACAGAATGCAAAAATTTCGACGATTCAGCTCCAGTATAGTTCAAATAACATCCACAGGTCCAGTTGTTAAGAATCGGACAGCATCTGCATTCTGCAGCTTAACCTCAGTTTCACCCTCCCTCTCTCTAGGTAACAAATCCTGACAAACACAAAAGAACCTACAGCGTGTTAGATGACTGACTGTCACGATAAGCAACTTATACCTAATAATGCATTCTATTTCACCCAAATGGTTAACTAAGTCGCCCTTCAAACCAGTTATGTTCATAAGACCACTCCAAATACATCCGGTTTGACGCGCAACCCAAACGTTTCCAACTTTAAATTTTTATCAGAGAATTAGGCGCGGAGCTGACGGTAGCTGAGCCCACACGGTGGTTATGAATCAACTGTTTTTATTCGTCAATAATGTTTACTACGTTTTGCACTTGCTCAGCACTTCTGTGTAGTGCTACATATAAGGCTGGATGCGCTACTTCCCGGTCATTGGGTTGACTTACTTGAGGGAATACTAAACACAACGTAGTGAAAAAACTATTAGTTGTGACTGAGTAAATATGGTCATAATGTTATTTTTGCATCAGAATGGGCTTGAGGATCCATTTTTTCGACAATGTTACTGGAGCCTTGGAAGTGTCTACTGGTCTTTGTAACATGAGTGCATTGCTGTGCCTATTCGAACGAATGAGTACGTGGTCGGTGATAAACATGGATGAAACGTACATTCTGTACAACGTTTCGGGATGTATAGTGTAAACCCGAGTGGCAAATGGTAACCTTTTGCTATTTATGGATAGAAGGTACTGTGTCGCACAGAGTGCTTGACACGGTATTCACTCTGTAAATAAAATAGGTTACAGAAAGTGAACTAACTATTCAGTTACCCTTGACCGCACACACTTGTACTCAGTCGAGATAAACGTACTACGTGTGCTTTAGAGTGCGTTAGACAGAAATGACCACATTAACGATTTTGACACAGAACCATATTTGGAAAGCAAGGTTATAACTTGAATAACATTTTTGCCAGTGTAAACAAAAATAACTCGTATTTGCGTCGAAGTACCGTAATTCTAGCTCGACAGTGTTGATCGAGTAGATTTCGGATGTTATTAATGGGTTGCACAGAGTTTGCGCGAACAGACATTGGGCCAACAGCACTGAATTCTTCTGTGTTTGGACAACTGCATAAAGGTCACACGCAGATGTACATTTGAGTATGCTAGTGTGTACACATTTGTTATTCTTTAACGAAATCCTTGGCATTCTGTCTATAATCCGTCAGATCCTGACCTTAACTGTAATGAAGCATACAACTGTTTAGAATTCGAACTACTGCCATAGAAAATTTCTTCCGTTATATCACCGTTTATTAACACAATCCCGTTCATAAGTTTGGATATCTAAACTTCACCGAATGTTACTGGGCTTTAACTATCTACTGTGATGCGTTCAAACACGGGTCTCTGTGCGCATCACTGCGTTACACGTAATAACAGTAATTACCTGAGAATACAGGATATAAAAAACATGCTGCGTTTGCGCAATAGTTTTTGGGGTTTAATGGGGTTTATTTATCATGGCACCGTGGAAACCCAGACTTACTAAATTATAGCAGCATATTCTGAGGAGGTTGTTAATGGCTTTTTAATCGGCGTGAATCCTAAGCTGGGCGATAAGTCGGCGCCACCTGTACAAACATCAACAATTCGATCTGATGACGACAGGCTTGACACAGTCGCCCGATACGTTACACTTAGATTATAGAGGCGCCATAAGTAGACATAATCCTACGTAGAATAATCCTACGATTGAGAGGAATTCACGCAGGCAGGTAAAAGACTGCCACAACAAAACCGTATGCAAAATAAACACGATTGACGTCACTTTCGGTCTTACACTAAATGGCCATCCTGATGAATGAAAAGAAAAACGGCCGTCTGACATTGAGAGCTTTATCGTTAGTTGTCAAACTTATGTCATAATAGCATGCCCCACATCAATCCTCGAAACTGATTGATCAATTTCCACCGGGTTTGGTATGTGTTTGTAGCGCTGAACATTTTTGAACAACTACTGTTCGTCCGCATTGGAACTCAAGTGAATTTCAGGGATTTCAGTCAGACTCTACGTTGTCTTTTGCGCTCAAATCTGGATGCCTTCTACACTTCATCTCATCAACTATGCTCTGAAGAACCTAGAGCTGTTTACATAGGATTTTCAACTTAAAACACGGCACTATCAATTGCTGATAGACGCTACGGAACGTCCGTAGCCAAATTAGCCCCAACCCTTAATGGAAAATTTATTATACGACTGTTTCGCTAATAAATGTATTTACTTCGTAAGCACTCCACTGCCATTCACCATCAGTTCTGGTGTTTTTCAAAGGCTAGTCGTCCTCACTTTTTAAATACCACCTGACATATACGTGAATGGTCGTAATCACATTTTGCATCCAAATATGCGGATGGTATGTTAGTAGGCTTTGAGCGTGAGACTTGGTTTTCTCTGTCCACTTCAAGGGGAAAATGATCCGAAATATCAAGTTGGTCAGAATCTCCCGGTTAGCACACTCAGATGTTCTTACATTCTCCTTTCGATCAAGAAAGAAAAACAATGTGATAAAACTTCTGGTATTATCTTGAATTCCTTTTTCTAGGGAGCTGTCCGGATGGTAAAGTGACAAGGTCACCTCATGTTTTTGATGCCCCCACCAAAGTCCCAAATTGTCGTTTCATGTGCGACACTCAAAATCTCTTAACCCTTCACATCATTTGTTCAGTCTAGTTATCACTCGTGTATGCTTCACAACTGGACGAGTTTCTCACCAACCGTTTTCCATGGGTTTTGTCGAAGAACATCACATTTTTGCTGTATCCTTAAAATAGGTTACGCTTCAACGAAGCCCCCAGAGAGCAGTTTATTGTCTCTCTCTTTTTTGAAAATTTTACATTGAATGAAAAGCGTTGCACAAAACGTCATATCTAACACAACTTTCTTCTATATAATCAGGTCTCTGTGGATGTATTTCGATGTTTTTCATCAAGTCGCTTTACAAACATTCATTCGTATGCATCCACGTTTACTCTTCTTCGGTTAGTCCTCATTTAGGTCAACGTTTGCAAGCAATCGGCTACTCTATCCCCACTTAATCCTAAAAATGAATTAGAAATTATTTTTCTGGTACCTATTTATAACTGTTTGCTATATTTTCCTTGAGGTTTGTAGCGCTGGTCACTATTGTTTGGTTGAAGAGTATGTCAGTCTGTAATAGACAGAAAATTTACTGCTTGGGTGCGTGAATTGTTGAAGGGGCTGTAGTTAGCTTTACCGGCAGGTTGGTGATCAGCCTTGATTGAGGAAAGTTGTGTGCCTCATTCCTATGTCGTCAAGTGTCTTCTGCCGCTTGACTGACGTTACATTATTGAGAGGCAAGCATCACTCTTGACCGTTTTGCTTTTCTTCATGATAGGTTTCTATAGCAAACAAGAGAGAAACTTCAGTCAGTGATCCAATGAATTGTACTCAGACGCAAGACTGAGGGCTCAAGTCCTCGAATCAGTGCAGCTACTTAGTGACTTCACGCGACCAACAGCTTTACTGAACGACAATACCGAGAAACAGTGTAACACCAATATTCAAAATTCAGTATCATAGTTTCAGCAGCATGACAGAAGAAAAGGTTTGCAATCTATTTGCAAGGAGGTAATGGTGCTGCGTCACTGGAAATCGCTTACTAGAGGGGTTATTAATTACACTTAGTGACTGACTATTCTCAAGTTGACCATCAATCACATTTGATCGCAGGATTCGCATTCAGATAGACTTTCCAGTCAGCCTCTTCCCAAAAGAAGCACTAGACTCGAGTTTCGCTCTGATTAGAGTTCGTCAGTAGTGCATATCCTTGCCACAGCCTGGATTTGAACTTGCAGGTTTAATAAGATCAGTGATTTCGACCTGTCTCGGAAGTCCTAAGCGCGGCGTTATCAAGTGGAATTAACAGGACACTTACTGTGTCTCCTCTTGAGACGATCGGGAAACCAGATCATTGTTCACAAGCGAAAGTGGTTGAGCGTTCAGATTCGATAATTCGGTCGTGCCTAATTTGAGGTGAATGGCACAGTGGTGAACACAGTTGCCTCATGATTGGAATGGTCGCAGTTCAAATCGCGGCCGTGGCAAGGATATGCACTACTGACGACCTCTAATCAGAGCGAAACTCGAGTCTAGTGCTTCTCTTGGGAAGAGGCTGACTGGAAAGTCTATGTGAAGGCGAAAGCTGCGGTCAAGTGTGAGTGATAGCCAACTTGAAAATAAACCAAATCCCCAACTACTCATCAGTATACTGACTATTCTGTTTAACAAATATTTGAGGTTTTTATAGTAAAATCTCCCGTTAACGTGCAGCTGTTCCTTATCAGTAACATAGAGTAACTTCTCTGTAGCACTCACAGAAGGGTCTAGAACAAAGCAGCTATCGCTACAAAACTTTTTACATCACCGCGTGGAGAAGTCTGTGGTGTATCATTCTGACAACCTACGGAGATTTCGGTCTAGTGAATTCACAGTTTTTTGTGGTCCACACAAACCACTAAGTCAGGTTAATTTGCCAGTGATCTGGTCAAAATTGTATGAGTAATTATTCATCTCAGCGTGCCAGATACAGCTAATCTTTTTTAATTGCCTTCCTTAAGATGACAGGAGGAAAATATGTCTAACGACAACCCTATTAGTTTCGGATGTTCCAATCCTGCATGAAGCATTCAACGGAAACGCTTTCTTATTCAACACCGACAGAAACGTAGGCACGGCTATCGCTTACCTAGCCACGGATTCAGTGGACCGAGATCAGCTTGCAGAGTACTCCGATCCTGAGAGTTCCATAATTTTAAATCTTTTGCCTAAACAGGGGTGGCTGATATATCTTTCTGGTAATTTTAAATATACAACTATAGCAGCAGTATCCTCAGAAGCGATGTTGTATGATAGGCAGCTTCATTTTTGAGTATTGTACTGCTCACAATTTGGGAACCAAAAGCTAAGTGTCAACGCCAGGAAGACGGTGGACAAGAATGTACTATTGGAATAGTGTGTACGCGCAATGGGAGACGTGTCACCAGGACGAACCGCAACATATTGCTGCTCAACGTGTGTGTCAGCCGTGCAAATACGTGTACGTGTTCGTGGTCCTATGTTTCAGCATAGTCTATACAGGATTTTGTGTAACAAACAACTTCGCAGGCTGGACGTCATTTACGGTCACAGAATTAATCCTTGCAGCATACACCCTGAGGAGTGAGAACGATAAGATAGTTTGGGACCAGGTTTAATAAGAAAGTTTGTACTAATAAGTTATGCAAAAATACAGCGTTACCATTATTTGTAATATCGTATATCCCCAATTTGGGCCTCGCGGTACGTATTCAACCACTTGGAAAATTTGAAGAAAATGAGGCATCAAATGAAGTTGTGACCTCTGGCATTCGATGAACTGTTCATAAGAAGAAGCAAGTCAGAATTACGGGGTCTGTTTTTTGTGTATGTGTACTGAGGCAAGGAGGTGGGATTACTGATTACACGATGCTTGAGACTAGGCTAGAAGGTCTTTCGAGAAAAGGCTGACACTTCGACGGCTGACCGAAGCCTACCATTAGCGGACTTATAAAAATGGACTGCGGAGGCCTGTTCTCTTTCTATTCACCCATACTAACAGTGTGTGAATAAAGTTATAGATCAAACTTAAAACTAGTCCTATTGGAGTCACTTCAGAGTGATAATAATCGATCATTCGCATGTTGTGTACAATGTAACAAGCAAAACCGTGAGCAGACCCTCACGGTCTTCTAATATTTTTGAGATCTGTGTTCCATAGCACATGTTTCTCTATTAACTCGGAGAACGGAGAACGATGATTCTTCCCTAAGTTACTGTTCTATCCCCACCCATCACTATAATAAAATAACCGTCCGTACGCTAGCCTATTTCGTCTTGAGCTTAACCTGATGTGAATTTAACTCAAACTGACGCTGTCTGTCAAAGATGCCCAGGACAAAATTGGTAGTAAATTCTGGAGAAAGCACTTAATCAAAACAATATTATGTAGGGTGGCAGGTGCTTTTTTGAAGACACGTAAGAAAATGAAGCACGCTGGCACGTTCGATAGCAGGACGAACTAGTAACTCGGAAGTTCAATTATCTCAAATCTTCTACTCAGCGGAGATGTGTGGAAGTTACCGGCACATTCCTGGTTTATTGTCACATCATGTTTAAACTGTACTTAAGATAGGAATTCGACGCAGTGATGTAGGGTTAGACAGTAGTCTGAAACAGTAAGTTCCACGTGATAGTCGGATACGTGAACAAGTCGAGAACGTAGACTGACTATCTCGAAGCAGTTGTCAGGCATGTACAAATCCCGTTCCACCTGAATTAGAGGTCACAGGACAAACCACATCTTTTCCAGCAGAAATCGGTTGGTCGTACAAAACAGTAAGAAGGTGAATGTGGATAACAAATTAAATGTGTACAAAGCAAGCAACATAGCTTGACAGCTCATGTGAATATCATTCTGACAATCCTCAAGTAAAAAAGGTTTGGAGAAAGTTGATTGGACAGTGCCTGTTTATGTACTCGTGTCACGATTATACAGACTAACCAAGATCCACACAGATCCGAAACCCGTTAGCTCAAAATCATATGCAGACACTTTTGGTGCCATGAACTGGCAAAATTTCACCTTTCAACATGACAGGCTCTACTTACTGTATACTCCTGTTGTATGCAGTTCATTAGGCTTCTGTAAGTAAATTGAAGATTTGGTTTTTTTAAAAGACTTACCGCTTTTTTAAAGTTTACTTTATTGTTCCTCTAACATATTGAAGAACCTGAAATAACCTGCTTGTAGTTATTAAGTATTTATTTATTAATAAACTCTAAGGTGGAACGAAACTCTTCGCAAAGGAAGCGATGTGGTTGGTAAACTTCTGCAAGAATATGTGCTTGCAGTCTAAAGCTTAAGTCCAACTGCATATCGAAGGAAATGTCAGTTGATGAAAATGCATAGAATCGTAGGTCTTTTGGAGATCTAAACAGTATACGCTGGCTTTGTCGTGTGTAATACATTTTGTTATCCTAACTTGTTTCACCAGCGTTGGGTCCTTCGACTGTTTCAATCGTTTCCAGATTCCCATGGGACTCATAAGAAGTCAATTGTGCGAACAACTGTTTTCGGTAACTCTAATCGGGCTTTCACAATTATATAGGGTACATGCGTTTTATGAAAGAAATACTGAAGCAAGTCAAATGGGTCATTAAGATCATAGGCATGGGGCGGATGCCAGTCTATTGGAGGGGGTTGGAAGTGTTGGTGAATGTGTTACACTGTTACTCGTGCCGGCCGTGAGATATGTTGTCGTCGGTGTCAAGTAGTTCACCCTTGCTTGAGTTTCAAGTGGCTGTGGAATAGTTGGTTAAGGGAGATGTAGGGTTTACACAAACTGTTTTTGGGCACACAGACCGGGGTTGTAGAGTCTGATGGCAATAGCCTCGGCCGTTGATGACAATCACAACCTGACAGGTCTGGGGTGGAATTGACGAACCTTGTAGATAACTCGGAAGGCCTCATCCGGCTCAATTTGGTGACCAGTGTCAATTAAGTGGGAACCGATTGCACTGGCAATGGACTTTATCGAACCGTTGCGAAGCCATTTCGGAAGGTGTTCACGTATCCTTTCCGATAGCCGTCTTGTGGTTCTCCCAACGTAACCTGCTTGACAACAGCAGGTAAGATGATAAACACAAAAGGACGAGGAAAACCTAGGCAAAGTTCTACGAATGAAGTTGAATAGTTTGGGCGTCGTGTTTAACATGTTGTTGATAAACAGATTGGGAATAACACAACGTTACGAGGAAGTTGTAGTACTCTACGTTTCAACCACCTCGGGTGGCCTTCCTCAGGAGTGTTGAAATCGATTACAACACTCCTGAATAAGGCCACCGGAGGTGGTTGAAACGTAGAGTATTACAACTTGCTCGTAACTAGGCAAAGTATCTTTTAGGTGTGGCACCAGTACCGGGAAGGTATCGAACAACAACTCGTGCTGCTGGATAGGCTTTCTCCACTGCATTGCAAACGCGGCGAGTGACAATTTCACTGGTAACTTCATCTTTGTATGATAGAGTGATAAAAATGGGTTTTTTATACACCGTCTGGACAATTTCATGCCTCACTTTTGGTTGCATGTTTCTGTCCAGAAATCGCTGTGGATATCCGTTTAGACTTAGCACATCTCGAACGTGCTGGAGTTCATTGGATAAGGTGTCTAATGTGCACATCTTTTGCACTCGGTTTGTTAAGCGACAAACCAAATTTCGTTTATACTTCAACGGAACAAAGCTGTAAAAGTGTGTGTATTAGCCAGTCCACGTTTTTTCCCATGAACTGACCTTCGAATTGATTCGTCAGTTCTACGAAGCGTAGTGACATCTAGAAACGATAGTTGGTTGTTCATCTCTAATTCAATAGTGAAAACAATGTTGAGGTGCGCACGATTGAAATCAGCCAGTAGAGACCATCCGTCGTCCTTAAAGTTTATTGTACCAAATATATAGTCTACGTAGCGTCTATAGAGACGTAGTTCATTGGTCTCTAGTTTGGCCATGAATATATCTGTGAGCACCGGGCCTAACGGGGAGCCCATTGCTACGCCATCACATTGCCTATAGAGGTTTCCACTGAATTGAAACTGAACGTTTGAAGTGAAGAATACAAATAGCTCTTTCAATTTCGCGATGGGAACGTCGATGTTGAGTTGACTTTTCATAATGTAGGCGCACAGATAATCAATAGTTTCTCTTAACGGCACGTTTGTGAATAACGAGGTTACCTCGTTATATAGAACGCATGTACCCTATGTAATTGTAAAAGCCCGATGATACTTACCGAAAACGGCTGTTCACACAACTGACCTCTTATGAATCCTAACTTGTGTTCAGATTTGACAGTCCCACATTTCAAATTGAACATCATCTATGCTTGATCGTAACCCTCCCATTCAGATAAGTCTTTCGGCTAGCTCACTTTGAAAGGAGGAGTTAGATTCGAGTTTTGTTTTTATTACAGCTCATCGGTAGTGTATATTGATCGGATTCAGTAAAGCAAACCTCTTCGCCTTCATTTCGAAACGATCCGGAAAGCTGAACACTATTCACAAGAGGTTGTGCTGGAGCCTTCCGATATGTTCATTTTGTCATGTCTATTGTGAGCTTACTGGCATTTGGGTAAACATGATGATCCTCCATGAAGGCTGTCATAGTTAGACTAAGGTAATCAATTTCGCAAGTATGAATTTATTATGAGGTACTTTTTATCGAAGTGCTCACAATGCGACTACACTGTGCGCTATACCACGTAACTGTGATGAAGATACCTATCAACAAGAGATGTACTGAAATGTAGTTCACCATGTAAATTAAAATTCCGTTGAAAGAACAAAATAGCTGTTTCGCCAAGTATAATTCTCCCAGGTCCAAACATGTGAACCTCGGACCTAATATTATCCATATCATTTGTTCACCTGTGTATACATTTCTTCCCCTGTGTTGACATTTATAATGGTACGGATTCGGTTGTTTTTGTTTCGTTGTCTCAAGTTGATTGTTGTGCGACCAGTCAGTTGCCTGGTACCACACTTTGTTTGAGTGGTGCGGCATTACTGTTATGAAGTCTGTCATATTGTTATTGTGTTAAACTTAGTGACTGCTATTGAGAAGTTGTGTGATTATGATATACCGTTAGCCTGTTCCGTTTACCATCTCGTAAATAATTTGCCTGTAAACAAACTGATAATCAAGGCTGTTGGGTTCTTCTACTTATCACTTCCGCTAGTTTGTTTAGTGTAACTGGCAATGTGATCTAATCTTGTATGAGATTTAAGATTGTTGGCTTATCTCAAAGCTTTGCTCAGCCCCTTCGTGTAAGGTCCTAAAACTCGGTTCAACATAGTCTAAAATGGACTACGCTAACTTTCTTCTAGCCGTGTTGTTTGACCAATGTGGGCAAACACGAATGTGTGGAGTGTGTATTTATAAGTGTGTAACCATGTGTGCGTATCACACAACTGGAGGTCTGTTATACATAGGGTGATTGGAACAATGCCATGCAGTCCACCTCCACAGTTGTCGGTGCCAGTGCTGATCACATAAAATTCCTAGCAGTATTCGACAGTGTTCTTCTCGTTCGAGTGCGAGCATCTTTCTCAGCATGCTTGACGTGTGTGTGCGGTTTTCCCAATCAACATTAGATAACGCAGGTGAGATGGCATGAGAAAGTCGCAAGCTGCAGACCAACTATAGGGAATATTCTGTTTAAATCTAACCAGGATAAACCTTCCAATAATCAGCCAACCGAGTGCCGTTATTTTCTATAGCTAATTATCACACTACTGCTATCCGGAGTGTTAAGTATCAGTGCGCACAGATTTATTAAAGAAATGGTTGATTTAATTACAATATTACTACACCATTTCTTTTGTGAATATATGCGCCAACAAATGTGGAATATTTTGGGCGAATGTGCATAATGATCAAACTTGTTGGGGCGAACTATCATTACCATAGTTTATGACAATCAGCCTTTCCCCGATTTGCATCGGCCCCTAACATTTGAGACCAACATGAAACTTTTCGAATTCGACCATCCGATAGAGGTCTGTGATTAGTGGTTTTCGTGGGTTGACGCTAGCAACTTGTAAAACGGTTGCACTGGCTGATCGTCCTACACGTCCAATACGAGGAATTTCCTGCTTATCGGATACGCATCTTATTCGTAACCTCACTGAAGATTGTAGCAAATGGCATATTCCTACTTGAAGCTTGCGCATTTTCATCGGACACTATTCGTTATTAACAGTCACACTACACATCTAATGTGATCGGGTGTATGTCTGTCTTCAGCCAATTGCCCACAGTTATTACATTTGTTTGTATTCCTCCCAAACCCATAAAACTAACCTACTCCAAACAAATGTGGCTTCTTTCCACAATCCTAATTTTGTGTTGGTTAATCTACGACATAGGTAGTGCTATTGCTCATTCGAGTGTAACCACTTCAAGCACAGCCAGATCTTCTCGAATACATCAGCAAATCAAGTTTTCTACCGGAACCCTCTCACGAAAGTTACTTAACTGGCAACTTTTGCGATACTGTTCCAAAATGTGGATGCACTTGCGATAGACACCTTTCATCTTTGATTCGTCTTGTGGTTATGTTCCGTTTCATTAACAGTGACGAGAGATCCTAATCCTGATGAGCACATCTTTGACAATCGAACTTCCTTGACCACGTTTGGAACAGCCTCAAAGCAATCAGGTCAATGAACAACAAATTCAGAAGTAAGCCGAGTAATATGTTGAGAGGTTTGATTTGATCATAAGAGTGAATTATGTGTAAAAGATCCGCGATCGGATCTTATTAGCGTACACCAGTTGAAACTCTTGGCTGATCGCTGTTTGATCAATTCCATTCATGTATCTGAGAAACCAGTATGATACTTTGGAATCTCTTATGTTCTTTGTTATTCATTTCATAACCAATATAGATCTCGTTGTGCGTAGTGTAGTTCAGTTTTAAAGGAGACTATTCAGTTTTGCCGTAGCCAAGAATCCGGAATCTACTGTGGTTGCCTATGTTTCCTTGGTTCTATCTCTGTAATTGTTTCCTCGTTGTACCGGTTTGATTACTCGACACTGCTGGTACGTAAATGCCGTGTGATAGCAGTCCCCATGCCACATGTGTATTCACCGCGCTTCCCCCAAGTGACAACTGGACTGATTGCGCTAGCCAGAATTTCAAAGTAACTAGCACCATCGATTCACGTTTACAGCGAATTTCACCACCGTCACGCGTGACTCAATGTTCACTATCATAGTACTGTCGGAACTTTGATAACGGCTAGACGTGCGATTTGTCATTTCAGTTCGAAAACTTAGCCTCTCACATGCTTGGTTATCACTCACCAATACTGACTGGAAGAAGTTCGTTGCCGTAACCATATGAATCTGGTTGAATGCTGGCAATCCCATATTCGACGGCTTCCGTATTACTGATGTGGTTATACACACACGCATATATACGCACAAATTTCCGCCGCCACTTTTGACTGTGTAGCGAAGATAGTGCTGTTGCTGATGTAGGCCGAGCGCTGATGATTGTCACAGCACAATCGTGACAAAAGTGGAACAGCTCGACCCCCTGTCAACCACAGTGCGGGTGGTCAGCGTTGATTCATCACATAACTTATATGTGGCTAGGCCATGTTTTTCACACAGTCTGCAGTGAATCAGCATGTTTTCGTTTGTTAAATTGTAGCAATTTGCCAGTTTGGTGCTGATCAAGGCAAGCGTAGGTGCGAAAAACGAAGGCTTCATTGTGAAACCATACTACCCTTTCGCTGTATAAATCCCTTGACTAAACCCCGAAACCTACCTCGTCCTCTGTTGAGAAGTTCACTTAGGATCTGATTAAAACTCGCAGTTGAACGTGACAGTTTCAATAAGTCTATGTTTTTCTTTGACATATTGTGAAGGGGGCGGCGGTAGACTCATTTTTTCTTCTGGTTGCAGTTAGTCAGTAAGGCATAGCTTTTGGAGACACTGAATTTTAACCTTTGATTACCGTGAGTGAGTCAATGTCAAACTTAAAATTTTAAATGGTCCGAAAAATTCTTTTATGCTTTAAAAAAGCAGTGAATTTAAGTCTGTTAATTTTGTTTTAATACGTTCAGTTAAGGCGCGAGCGATGCGTTCGCTGGTGACGCAGAGCCACTTTGTCACCAGCCAGCCTTTCAGCTGCCGATCAATATACATCAACAACTAACATGGATGCGAAACAATATTTTATTTGCTATACAAAATGACTGTACTGTTACTGTGAAGAAAACTAACTCAGTTTATCAGCAGTCTTAGCCACGACTTCCAAACCGGGCAGTCCATTTTCTAGTTTTGGTTTCAACCAGATTGAGCAAATAACTGTATTTGTCGATATCCATCCGATCAACGTTTTTAAATGAACTAAATTTTTTGCATTTCACGGTTTCTTACCTGATGCTTGCATCAATCAACACTATTTCATAACGCTGACACCATTTATTGATCCCTGAATTGCATACATCACGTGTGTACTGATGTAAACAGCTGCATGTAATATTTCGTTTATGGTGATTCCTTCGAGTCCACGATGAACACCCGACGTTGCTTCCCAGGGCTATGCAAAGCTACTGTCCACCATCGCAGACTGCTGTCCACAGCTTACAGTGAAGCGTTAATGATCAACCCATTCACGGTAGTGTCTCTATGGTGGCTTTCAGGTTTAATTTACAATAAACAGTTTGTGCTGACTTGTACCTAGCTCGGTTCAAGTGGACTATTACTTCTGCTGATTGGAAAAGGTCAGGCTAGTACTCGATTTTAATGTGGCTTGCAGCGGTCTAGAAACTGCTTATTCTGGTGTTACTCGTTAAGCTGGGGACAGAGCTGCCATCGAATTTCAACTGCTGGTCGTGGTTGAAATGGGAGCCTGGAAACACGACAAAAAGCAGAAATCACTCTCTGCCAATCAAACTTAGGTCGTTCACTGGTGTTTGAAGTTATGGCTTCTTATTCTATACTGCGCAGACTAAGGAACCCTAGCTAATTTTATATGAAAAGGCAGTGGGGTTTGAACCGATTGCAGACAGATAACTTACCAAATCTGAGGTCAAGACAACTTTCCCAAGAAAATTTTTGGTTCATATTCAATGGCAGACCACATTGTCAATAGTGGTGACTTGGAGCTCCAGGTAACAATTTAGTACTACTCAGAAAAATTTGCATTTCAAATGTGTGCATCTGGTGACCAGCGGTTAAAATCCGTTTACCCGCACAATAACCAGAGTGCATATGGCAGGAGAACTCGTACATCAAAAACATGCATCGACAACCACTCTGCTACTTGTCTCAAATTCCGTGTATAAATATTTCTACTGAAGAGCGTGCTTTTACTAAACTAATCTTGCCAATTTAACTTTGAATATATTGGATTTCGATCAGGTGATTTGTAGGGTAGACTGTATTTGGGTTCGAACATAACTAGAAATGCAATTATGGTTACGAAATGATTCCGTTCTGTGGTGTACAATGAAATTACCGTGGGTGAATTAGCTGGAACCTACCGGCTGTTCGTTGTTAGTAATGGATTCAGTTAATTGTCAAGAAGATGCGCATACCGACACATGGTATTATATCGTCACACTCAGTTGACCGCGAGCTATCATAACCAGTTGAACACTGTCAACTGAAATTGACTTCTGGCGGGCAGGATGCACGCTTCAAAGTATAAAACAAACAGTATGACAGGTTCCTCGACAATGTTCACTGTCCCCACCGTCTGTGTCAACAAACCACTTAAGTGGATGCTTACTCTCTCTTGTCCTCTTTCGAGTGCCTCCGTGATGCACGGTTACGAATTTATGATAACTTTTCTTTTGAATTTATTCTTAATGAACTGCATAATTTTCTTTATGTGTGACCCCGGTGACTCTAAGCCAGAGTGTGGTTATCAGGCTGGGGAGGAGAGCACCGAGTTCTAAAGTTCGATTCTGTACCACTAGTATGTGTGCTGTTTGGAATTTCACTTCAATCCCGATGGAGAACATTTTGCTTTTCACATATATATTTTGTTTTGCTCACGTCACACCAGGAGAATTGCAAGGTGGTTTACATGAACCAAACGCTTGCTTTTGAGTCGAAGGGTATACGATTCTTTCCACTTGACAGTCGTAAAAAGAATGCATTAAAATAGCTTGTTTATAGTTTACGGCCAGTGAAATAAACACAATCTTAACATCCCACAACGTGTTTTGTCCTGCTGGTAATATACAAACAACTGGTGGTTTTATGCTTTTTCATAGTTCCCACCTAGTGTGGTTCTAAGGGTATGTTTTTTATATTTAGTTTGCAATTCATCATCCTGTTTGCCACTTTTGTGGTAACGTTAGTGATTGCACACATTAAACCCGCAAACCACAGTCTACCCGACATTGTACGAGTGTCAGTTGAACAGATCATCGTGGGGATGAATTTCCTGGCAAAAAACCACCAACATCCTACACCACTAAGCCGCCGCATAATGATTTCTTGCTTACGTTTACGCACACATACACAAGAGAGAGAGAGTGAGTGGTACAAGCTACAGACAAGTTGATACATTCCAACAGGATGGCCTGACAGCATTCAGCTTGCGTTTCGTATTCTGCCTATGCCGGTCGTAACTGGAACCTTTATCAGTGAACGCTTCTTACCTGGTTGAAAGATGAGCTTGATATTTTTGACATTTTCGCCATAGAAGGTTGACAGCAGAAAGTACTTTAGCGATTGATGCGTAAGAAATCGGAACGGGTGAGATAAAATTATTGGGGTTTTAATGCGAATGCAATTATTTTCTTGCTTTTTCATTTCTCTTTGTATGATTGTCCACGAAAACATTGAGCAACACGTAGCGAGGAACCAACGATCCAAAATAATCTAAACAAGACCGGAGCACAATGCTACAGTACTGCTGAACAAATTCTCAAAGTGAATAATTAGGCAGCCTCGGCATTTTCGATCAACGGATCGTTTCAGAGGAACGACTTACAGTCTCGTGTGAAACAGACTGAAGATGATTTGTAATCATATAATATGACATCCATACCCAACAGAGTTCTTTAGAGCAGTCAATGGGAACGGGCCGAGCTCCAAAACAGATGATGCATATATTGATCAAACAAATTGCAATTATTTGCAAGTGACTATTTGCACAACTATCAAATTAACGCGCCAATACAAAGATATCTGGATAAAGATGTAATTAATGGTCAGAAACAGGAGAGGTAAGATATACTGGGATAAACATTTGAGAGGAATAAAGTCGGATCGGATTTTCACAGGAATGAACTTCAAAAATCGGCAAACTGCTGTTGAACATTTTGTTGCTACTCAGCGAGACAGTGGTAAACAGTCTAACCACAGATTGCAATCAAAACTTGTAGTTTCTGACAGTATCCATTACAAAATTTAGTCGGAACCCCGTGACAGAAACTGTATTCTTAGAGTGGCAGTTGATCCTGATTTCGAATACTAATCTCCATTAGGAGACCTCATCGCTTATCTGCTATGGAAATTTCAGCTGACGATAGAGAATTCCTTCAGTCATGTTTTATTTGTCCATCAACTTAGCAAAACTACCAAGGAGCTGTTGGATGATTATTTCCACGATCCCGTTGTTTGTGCGTTCACTGTAGTGAGGAAAGATGCACCTCATAATCCATTGTATAAAGCACAGAATTTGAGGCGCTGTATAACACAAGAGGCATATATTGAGTTAAAATTTTTGATATGCTGAAGTATGATATTTAGTGATCAGTTGTTTGTTTCAAGTATTCCCTGTGTAAACAGTTTTGTTTCAGAACAGGTATTTCAGTATTTAGCTTGTGCATAAACTGCAAAACTCACGAAAGTAGACGCATCTCAGCCTTTTCAATCGTACTGATGTGGAAATGGCTATGTGCCTGAGTAGACAGCGCGGACAGACTGAAGCACACTCAGTTAAGGCTGAAGTCACACTTGTGTACGACGTGGCATCTGTGCTGCCGACACCGTTCTGTAGATAACCTGTAGGTTTGCAAGTTGAAACTGTGTCTAACAAACTGTGTATTTTCAAGCCCTGGTACAACGAATAAGAGTTAGGAAGAACACGCGATATTCCATTCCGCAACAATGATGTTTAAGAGTTGTTCCGCACCAGGAACATCAGTTTCATTCCAGTCGTTATACTGACAACACAAATCCGAACACATGAAGAAACCCGACTACGAATCGCGGGGCTTTCTGGTCGCCCGAAACTCCCATTGAGATTGCCGTCCAATGTGACAGCGTGTAAGTATAATTCCTCAAAGTTTTCTGTGGGAATTAGTTGGTTAACTTGTGCCAACCGCAGACTCAATGCATAGCATGATTTGTGTGGGCACAGAACTAAACGAGCGTGAACTTTTGTTTAGACTGTAAATTTGTCAGTGTAGAGATGAAAGTGTGATGCAAAGAAACAACTGCCTTCACGTCATCTATACTGATAGTTAATGTTAGACCTAAGTGATACAGTCATTCGTTCAGATTACGATTGTTGATAAGTTGTATCATGCCCCCAATAAATCTGTTAGGAGTATATGAAAGAAAAGTAGGTTAACCATATTGTGCATGTGTGAGTTGGTGAGTGAGTGGAAACGCTTGATTGTGTGTGACCTGAAGCAGAAAACTAATTTCACACACCTTCTTACCTGGTAGCAACTGTTTTGAACTGTTGAACTGGGGTTAATTATGCCCCTCAACTTGAACCAGCATGAATCATCAACGGACTTTCCCGCCCACCTGTCCTTTCAACCAGACTTTGATTAAGATCATACGGTTTCATGGGCCACATGCTTACCACAACTTTAACTCCAGTTGCACGACGTAAAACATCATTCCATGCGGAAACATCAGAGTTAGGCAGCTGGTTCCGCTCAGAGATATATACAAACCTGTATTCTTCGGTGTAACGATATGAAAATGGTGATTGACAGATTATTACGGTCTTCCCATTAAGTTATATGGGATGCACGCCAATCTTGGTCGGGATTAAGTTCGGCAAATAATCTCTTGCGGAATTTAATTTTTAACAACCAATAAGAATTTTACTCTTAGCTTATGTGGACATTGCTTGGCGAACCGGAAATTAGTGTTGTTGCTTCACGTTTGTAGTTTAGACCGATTGCAACAATTCGTCTCTCTGTTGCTCAAGTCGTGGTTCCAACTTACCGAAACATGTAGCCTATCCATTCCTCCTGCACTTGTCAACTTTGAGAACATCCTATGGTGCCTTAGAAGTGTGTGCACGTAACGTGCATACAGTGGCTGTGAAATAATCATTCTCGTCGGAATGAAATCTCTATCCGCGCGTAGATGATATCCACGTTTCTTTTAACCATAAATTTCCATTGATGATAGTCTCCAGAAAGCGGCCTTATCATGACATTTTTGTGTAGGTTAGTCTTAATTCACAAAATGTCCTGACAGATAAGCTTCTCTTAGATTCATATGAAACGGTCTGCTATTTCGTTATTTTCACGCATTGAAAAATCAATGAAAGTAAGAATCACTGCCTCTCAGCGGAGTACACTAAGCTTATATTTGTACACTGACCTTTGATTGTATAATCTACAGCTGGGAACCAAACAAATTTGAGTTTAACAGTTTATCATTTCAAGCGTAGCTACCAAGCTTATGTAAACAATTGTTCATTTACTGCCGCAGTTTTGCATCACTAATCCAAAAAATTCATTCATCCTAGGGACCAGTGGTTGAATAAGCAAGAGATTCAACTTGTACTGGAAGAGTTATGATACTTAAATTATAGTCTAGTTAAAATCGAACGACGACCGAGGAGAATTTGATCACAAACTGGTTAGAAGGTGAATACAACTGGTTAAGTTTAACCCTGTGACTTGGTTGTTTGCCTTAAAAATGGAACTTTTGAGGCATGAGTTTAAATAAATAGTCTTATCCTTATAAAAGCGGATTCAGTTATAGTGTGTATACTGGCTCCCCACTTTTGTGCTGACTTGTCGGTTGGCCGATTTATTTGTATAGCTTGTCGGGGCTGGTCAAACATCTTCCGCATGAAAACTTTCCCATTCTGAATACTCGTGATATTTTATAGACGTCACAGGGAAGATATAACTGGTTACTCTGCTCCTTGAGGCCTATTCTTGACCCTATCCTAATGAACATAGCGTGTAGATTAATATGGAGAAGCCGCGATTCGACGTTCAACATCTCACGAACGAAGCTTCTATTCACTCGCACACAAATCCAGTTAGCAACACGACAGTTAGAATGGATGCAACCAATATCGTGTTACCATTGCGTTGACTGACTACATGGAGGAGTTTAGATCAAACACTTGACCGATGTGTGGTAACGTGTTGAGTAAATTAATGGGTGAATAGGGTTCAGACGGGTTAAACATAGTTGGTCAAGGGAAGTGTAAAGTCTGTATGAAATTTTTGTGGGACCAAAGCTAAAGCACTTAGATTCTGATTTCGAACGTCCATGCCATCACAAACAAACTTATTATGACAACTCGAGAATGGACAGGAGAAACTTCTAAAACATTTTGAAATTTCTATCGCCCGTGATTTGATGCTCATTGTCTATCAAAGAGGATCCAATGACACTGGTAACGAGTTACTTCTCATCATTACAAAGGCATATTAAAAAGTGGTCATGGACCTCGTCTAGTGGCTTCCAGGTCGTTTTACCAAAGTAACCCGCCTGAAAACAGCATGTTAAAACGTTAAACAGAAGGATTAAGGAAACTGACCAACCACCTGTAAGAGGTGGCCAACCCATATCGGTCTGATCTTAAGTGCATTGGTCATCCGTGACGCATATTAGGTACTGATCAGTTTGTTTGTCAGCCACTGAATCGGCCTTTCTATCGCTGAATCTTTTACCACTTGTTCACTTGTGGAACTGCTTCCAGGACTCCACAATACAAATCGGAACTGTATTACGAAAACGAAAATACGAAATCTGAGAATGTTCAAAAATGAGTTGTCGGTGTTCATCTCACAAGGTAGTAACTTGGGCAAGGCTCATGTATGACTGCTGCTTTCTATGCAGACAGACTCTTCACCTGGTCTCCATAAGTGATGAACTATAGATTGGTACATCAGTCCATGTGGGGCGTAACAATATTGTATACCCGTTCTCTGACCGAGATATCGTCTTCTGCTCATGGGTGTTTTAGATGGTTTTGTTAACATTACTGCTACTGACCTTAAATTAAACACCAGTGACTTATCAATGTTAAAGGCGCAGTCCTAACTGCTAATGTATTTAATCGAAAAATGTCAGTTTAGTCAAACGACGACCACTTCCTGTAATAAAAATGTACATCGAAACCCAAAATCGAGCAACGGAAAGTTGTACTAGGATGGCCCAAAAATATCTGAGTTTCTTATACAGTCTAGATGACTAAGTGGCTAACCAACTAAATCTCAACGCTGAAGCAGTGTAATTATGGACCTTTCCACAATTTTTAAAATACTTATTCGCGCCTCAATTTTTTTGCAGTTTCCTAAATTGTTCGATGAGTCTTCACAGTATTATCTCTGTTTATTGAATATGTTAATACCAATTGGTTCCTGCAGCATAACAATGGGGGCTACAGCATTGAAAGAGTGTTTGATATTCACTAAACAATGACCGTTGTCTGGCAGTACCTGTATACAAAGCGGTTAGCAACAAATGACTGGACAAGTTTATGTAGCAGTTGTTAATATACTGCCAGAACCCAGGTTGTCACCGAACTACTTGTTTCTCCACTGTTAGTCATAGTCGGTTAAAATCAGGCAACGTGAACAGTCGACTGATGAACAATATTAGTTTTCAAGGGATCAACCAATTCCTTGCGGAATCGGAACATTTGGAACCGAGACGAACAAAATTAAGAAAAATGGCCAGTGTACACCACAAGGTGTGCGCCTGTGTGCTTACCTGGGCACAACCTGAAAGACATGAGGTCGCTTTTGTACCGCCATACATAGATGGCCAACCCTCCACTAACCTAAACGGGACGTTTCTAACAAGCGTTTTGTAAAGCCCAATTAGTGGGATTTAGACTAGAAACTGTTCCATGTCAACGTTGACATTTGACCACATTACTCATGGGTTGTTTACGTTGGTATCGGACACGAGGATGTCTGTATAGGTGACGTGTTTTGCGCTTAAACTAACTACAGCATTACTGCACTAAGAACAGAATACTTATCTTATGGTTGTGATCTAGTCTCAGATAAGCCGCGTATCTCGCATTGAAACCACGGCCATAATAAGCATCTTCATAAGTTTCAAACAAAATGCTCAGATGTTCAGCGTTAATTGCCAGATGAAATCTGATATCAATTACTGATGTCAACAGTATGAGATAAAGCGAACGGCTGTGGATTTTATCATTCCATTTAACTTTATCGACCCCTTAGTTTGCACCTCAAACTCCAGCCCTGTCACCCAAGTAGACAGTGAAATTGCTACGTTTTCGATGGGTTCATTCGTGTTTTCAAGTTATTCTTGCATCAGTCTACAAGTTTAAGAATACTTGGGAAATTGTTATGGGCATCGCGAATCAACACGATGGGTAAAGCAAATTATTCCGTTTTGTTAGTAATCAGCTATTTACCACCAGCAAAGCTTTTAAAATGATTTCGTTCAAACGCTGTTATCTAATGATGTCTCTTGTTAGATCAAAGTCTGCAAATTATGTACCTAACCGCTATTCCTTTATTCACAAGGATTTTCAATTGGTTTCTGAAAGTTCCGTAGTCAATTATCTTGGTATTGGACTTGAGTCCGACCAAAAACTATGGGTTCACATCAATAACCCTTTTCCTTAACCCTGTTACAGACACATTTTGCTCGTTTGTGCGTTGTCCATAATTGACCTCATCTTTATGTTCGCAATAGTTTTGCCGGAATCTCTAAGCTTACACATCACCCTGTCAAACGTTCATGTAAACTTTTTGTAGTTGTCTTGTGCTGCTTAACCGACTTCAGCTAAACAATAAGTTTCTTTGAGTAAGGTAAGTAAACAAACCAGTCTCAGTTCTTCTGCATAAATGTTTCGAAACACTGGGTTCCCTTTAACAATTTCACCAGTGCATAAAGTAGACATATTTTGCGATATGTTAACGTTTACTTTACTCTCATTAGTCGCATACGTAAAACATGCAGATTATATACGGCAAACAGTTACAGAGGAGCAGGGCATGGACACGCATACATTCACACAAAGTATTCTGTCATCAAAACCAGGACAACCCTATGGGTTGCTTCAACCACTTTTGTGCACGTAGCGCGGGCTGCTGAGCTCTGATCAACATGGGTTCGCTAAATCCTGTTGTTCTCAAAACACCAGTAGCTTGGGTTCTGAATGCGCAACAGTATTTTGAACGGGCTAAGTGGGTTATCTTGTTTCCCTCTTTTCATGAGGTGTCTAGCAATCGGTGATGCGGGATTTTGAGCAACGAATTCACCGGTTTGATACTGTTGTTCAACCATTTCGGGACGTGTTCCGCTACTCACAGAGATAGGTGTTGATCTGTTCTGCCCATGTAAACGTCACAGCAACTGAACGTGAACTGGCTACCCCCTGCAGAGTTGGGGATCTCCTAAAGACATTCTTACGGACTGTCTCGCTATGGATACAGTGAGCTGAACCGATACGCACTAACTGCTGAATACAACGATGACTGAATATCATGATCTTATGCACAACTTTCGTATGGAAGCTCCGGATGCTTGATCCATAGAAGAAGACTGAACGCATACGTGAGAAATTCGCTTTCTTTAACTAACAACCTGACTTCGTTGCGGTGCCGCAACTGTCCAACCCTTGAACTTTTCCCTGGCCTCTAAATTTAACTCAGTTGTCTGTTTAATGTTAATTTTTCTGATGTTACGGCTGTTTTCCTTTCATTCTGCTTACCTTCTGGTCAAAGATATATGTTTCACAAACTCTTCTGTTTAGTGGCTACCTAGCTGAAACTGAACGTCATAATCAGGTCCAGTCCGGCTGATTTTTTCAGAGCGTTTTCTGTTTTTTCGAAAGTTTCTCCGCTAAGCACTTCGGGATCTTTCCTATGAAATGTGTGTAATGTAGCAATTTGAAAAAAATGTACTAGCATTGTAGCACATTGCATGTTTTCCTCACTGCCAACAACATGCATTCGCTAACAGCGTAGAATAACGAACGTTGGTCTAGCTTGCAGGTTTGTCATTCGTTTAAATCTGTGTTCATCAATATATATCTCGAAGGCACTATACGTCTGTATAGAGCTACAATTGTGGCTATCATACGTAATCACTCGAATTTAAAAAAACCTATTGTGAAACATTTAGACTGTTGCTGGATTCAAACCATCGAGTGCAACAGAATGTCTATAAGCAGAAAGTACTTCTCCAAATAAGCTAGTAGATCAAGCCGCGAACTCATTTATTTCAAATGTACACTGAGTAGGTCTCTCACATCAGCGTATCACACGGAATCTACGAGATGATAGAGGAGAGTCGCTGCTTCCCCAGGGTTCCTCGCGGAGTTCGTTCTGGACATCTCCAAGATCATCGTTAAGACTGAAAACAGTATCATCCATCAGTAGTTTGTCAGCCTTTCCAATGTGAACAGTCTGTTTTCGAAACAAACTAGGTTCAGGTTGCGTTTGCAACAGCTTGGTTTGATTTGAACCGAACTGGTGATTACCACCGACCGGGCACGTGAGCAGGTCAAGATTCAGAAGTTGAAAACCCAGACCAATGTTACTGTCTATCCAGGTAGGCTGTCTAACCTTCATGACCCCTTCGGACTTATAAACAGACAGGGCTGCAAGATATGACATGATGTATTGCATAAATGTCTAAGTTGAAATGAGCAGAACAGGAGAAATAGGAGCTACATCTCGATTATGATGTTGGTCAGTATACTTGTGGAGAAGTTGCATCTCCATTATGTTTCCATTCAGTATTTGTTGGATGAAGGTTCCTGAGGGACTAGCCATAACTGCAACTAAATTGCAGTTCTTTGGTCGTCGTGTGACCAAGCCGGTTTCTGCAAACGGATCTGTAGACAATGATATAACGGACCTATCTCAAATACTGGTGATTTAACTACATTCAGATGTTGTCTGATACAAATCCGGTATTCAGAATATACAACCGTATTCTATTCTTCAATCGAGATGGAATACAACAATGGCTTCTTAGTGTATCCCCATTGAACTCGAAGAAAATTCCACACCGAAGTGTTAAACATCTCATGGAATGTGTTGAAATCGGAGAAAAACGTTGTTTCATACTAGTGCGCTGTCGAATGCGTTAAACTTCAAGTGGCTTGTTGCTACTCTGTTTTGTTCACGTACATATTTTGCTGGAAGTATCCGAATGCTTCCACACAAACATTGCGAATGAAAAGCGGATTACTGGGTAATTGGTTTATTGCTGATATGGGCTAACATTGCAACTTGACAATCACTTTTCTTGGTGAATAGTAACAATCCGACAACATCGAATGGGTAGTTTTTTTACCGTTTTCGACCCACTAAATTAAGGCAAAGAGTGGGGCAGGTAAAATGTGGATAAAATACACGCGTGTTCAGTGATTATCTGCTTCAATTGTCCAGTTCCGAAAGACTTAAAACAACCAATGAACTAGCCAAACACAATCAGAAGAGTTTCCTATCAGACAGTGTGGCATTCAGTGTGACGATTGCTGTCTGATCACCATATGATCTACGTCTAATCAACGTTTGTGGATGTGTAGCGGATCTTCTGAAACAAACCGCCAACACCTGCCACGATTATGGCACCACACACGGTGTGACCATGTTTTATGCGTCCCCTCTAACTATGAGTTCAGACAGTGTGGATTGAAGCGCGCCGCATTTTGTATCAGGATACTACAAAAACAATTAACCACAAGACGCTATTTACAGGTTTTACCGAGGGGAATTCCTTACACCTGCAACAGTATGAATAGCTGTAATCAAATATATCATCTGTGATGCCGCTAAACTGGGCAACGACTAGACTAATCATATTCACCGTTCAAACTGATTCTCAGTAATATAGTAGTTTCGAAGGCGTACCAGACTGTATAATCTGCTGCAGGGCATGCCGTTCAACATCCACCTAAGTTCTAACCCGATTGTTGGAAACCGCATTTTAATCTGGAGTGACATGTCTTATGTAAGCGTCGCGCACTCAACAACAATAGGACTAGGTGGAGCAGAGAAGTGACTCAACTGTCCGTATCAAGCTGCTTGCTGATGTGACGAGTGTATCACTGATGAATCGTAACTGTTTTAGGCTGATGATTCAAATAGATAACTAGCTGCCTGCCATGTTGAGACAGAAACTTTACACATATTTCACGAGTTCGGTTAACTCATCACCAGATGTTTGTTGTCCGATTGCATTTCTTCTGGTTGGGGAGTTTAGTAGTCGCGATACCTGGAAATGATGTTTGATCAAGGCAACGTTAACTGCATCAGTGTTCCCGGTCGACTTCCGTGCAAGCTGCAAACACTCTGGAAAGATGAACAAGGCAGTAGGAACACAAAAACTGGTAGATACAGGCATTTCGTATTGACTCCTCAGCACCAAATTCACAGTAACATGGATCTATTTTCTTATAGTAAACAACTCAAGAGGTCGTTAATAGAAAGTCGGTTTAAAATAGGTCACAAATCTGGAGAAGAGTCAGATTCTCAAACAATTGTTTCTGAACACAGGGAGCTGGCCTGCGGCAATTGATTTTTACCATATCAGCAAACCACAGGAATTTCGGACTGGAATGACGTGACAATATTTTGAATGCACAAAATGGGTCGATAGCGTGACAAGTGGTCAGGATATGTCTAACGACTGAGGAAGCTGGCTGTTCACGTGTTTCAGCAACATAGCCATTCTTCGATAACAAGGAATTTTGTATCCATTTGAGCATGTTTCGGTTCTGCCTGTGTAGCTTTCTCCGCAGTTACCTGTGAACTAGGAAACATAATGTGGTGTGGTACTTATAGGTTGGTCTCCTTTGATTGAAGGCCCTGGTAGATTCTGGGTCCGAGTACACGGAGTTCAGTCGCAATAGTCGTTCGTTTAAATGTTCCTCATTCACTGTGTTGTTTGCCGCGTGATGTGATCACCCTTTAAAAGCAACTCTGCGTAAGCTCCCTTTTCTACACTGAACAGTTTTCAGGGTGGTCCTTTTAGTCTGCCATGCCCATCTATAAAATGTCTGGGGTAACTGATTGTAAGACGAAAGTAATCTGGTCCAACTTTTTCGCACTACTGTCGTGAGTACAGATAAGTCTTGCTCGTGTAAACAGCGTATTTACTAGTGCTCGTTTCTTTAGGACCGGTCTGAAAATGTTGAATTTTAATTATTGGTCGGACCATGTGGATTTCTTGTCGACAGCTGTTCTATTCGAGCCATCTTCTTAGCGCTATATAAATATGTCTAGAAATGATAGACAGTTGTTGGTTGAATTCAGGTTTGAGTAAAGTATAGTTGGACGTTGCAACAGGTTATCTTCTGTTTAGGTGGATCCACTGAATATCAATGTACGTCGAAGTAACGCGTGTAGTCTGACAGGCTTGCCCTCTCTCTAGCTAGCTATTGCTCAATTATTAACTCAACGAGCTACCTACGGCTACTCTATCTATTTGACGGTAGGATTGCTCAAGAAAACGAAAACTGGAATTCTCAGTGCAGAACGGCAAACTTTCCTCCAATATGTTGATTGGGAGTAGCGATATAGCGTGCTTCGCTCCGAGGACCTCACACATATTATCAATCGTTTCGTGAAACTGGAAGTTTGTGAACATCGACTGAACATCTACAAAGCACGCTCGTTCATTAACAAGGGCAAGTTCGTCCAAGTCATTGATTAATTCAGAGGAATCTTGGATGGAATGTGCCTGAAACCTGCTTTAATGGAGTTAGGATAGCTGCTATCCAGTGCAGTAACTTATTCTATGGGGAATTTGTCGTTGTCGAAATTGGCCGAAGGGGCATTCCGGACTTACGCAACTTCGGCATGCCCAACACTTGCAGGTGTTTACGATACACAGGGTTTGAGAGATTCATAAGTTACTTCACCAGTAATCCGCAACTGTGAAAGCAGTTGCACGTGTCATCCTATGCGGTCTTCAACTTCGGTGACCTTGTCTACCCTGTTTATTCGTTAAAAAATCGTCTGGCCATTCATTATCGACATCTTCTACAAGTAGACATATTTGTCTGAAATGACGGACACAGCATTTATTGGCTTAAGATCTCTTAGCTACTGCAGACATTGCTTAATAATAGCATACCGGCCGTTGCTCTGAGCCATGATAAACGCATGAGTCATATCGGTGGATTCAGTTTTTAGCCAGCCTAGGATGTCAGTACTAGTTGCTCGGAGATCGCATAGTTAACCGATATGGTTTTCAAATTCGGCTTCCATTTAAATACACTTAGGCTCGCGCGGTGGTATTCTCTAACCAAGATCTAGGGCCAATGTCTTTAGTTGCAACAACTTCAAATATACTGAAGAACAGTTCAATAGTTACTCACTGAGATCCATTGGAATGGGTACTTCGACATCCATCTACCAGTTTTCGTATCCTAGCTGTTTTGTTCAAACTTCTGTAGTGGACTAATTGTTTCAAACCTTGAAAGCGTCTCTCATATCACTGGAATGCTTGAAAACACCCAAGTGGGCAACACTAACTGTTGAATTTGCTGAAGTTTGTCTGATACGTTCGTCTTCTTTGTTTGGTATGATGCAAAGCGGTGATTTCGTTGAGGCGTGTTTGGCTTGTTTGTAAAAAGCCGATCCTAAATTTGACTTCATCAGTCCTTGCTGTGTAAAGTATACGATCGTGGTGAAATTTTTCACCATAACTGCACAGCATTTGCTTTCATTCTTCTATAACTATCATTGCTTATCCAGTAGAACTTTCCTTCTTGATATTGCATAGCATTTACAAACGTTCATTCGCACCCAATTGCCTTTGTGAGCTGATTGCCGTTGACTGATTCGTATTTTGGTTACTCCGCTTTCAACGCCTACTTATTGGATTATTCGTGTATCCGATTAATTCACATTCAGGGTGATATAGTACATTTGTTGTAATTTTATTCGTTAGTACCGTAAAAATTCCAGTTCTATCGACCGCCAAATCTGACGGTCTTTGACTTGAAAGATAGACGCGTTAACCCGACCGTCTGGATAAGCGTTACTGCAATTGCCCAGTGCGCGTTACTGAGTGACTTATCTCTAAATCGCCAGGAGCGATTTAATACTAATTCTGATGATGATCCTGTCTACACCAACGTGTTTGCACACGTCACTCATTTTAGTTACTTCCTTCATTTGAGGTAATCACAGGAGGCTAGCCGTGAGCAAACCCATGGGCCTACAGGAAAATAAGCTACATCACATAACCGTTCGTACTGAAGCCGTGACTTCATTTCAGCAGTGAGTTATGAGAGAAGCTGTTTTGGTTGCGTTCTGAGCTATCCGCACGTTATTGGTGTTAGCTTGTTCCATTTGAGGTTGACATAAACAAACCTACGGTTCTTATTTGGTGGGTATGCTTTGAAAGTTTCATCTACGTAACGAACTAAGACGCATCAAATACTTAGTCCAGGAGCGTCAGATTGGTCTCAGCCTGTAGGCTGCGCAGTACCTTCCAATATTACGCACCCTACGAAGTGTTCCATAGATCCTTTCATTAGACTGTGCGATAAGTCTGTCCAAAAATTGTTTCCGGTGAGGTCCTCCCCAAGATAAACCATTTCTTCTAGATAGTGAGTTGACACAGGCTGTAGTGGCACTTAACATGTGAATTTCAGCGGTAGCATGTGGTCAGTCACGTGGGTGTTGCAATTTTTATTTAGGCCTACCCGGTGAGTTCGAAATTCATTTTCACCGTTGAAACACCACTTAGCTGCGCGCAATGGTGGGGATGCTGATAGTTCTCACTGGAACTGTGCTAAAACTTAATCTATCTCAAGCTCCTGGGTGACGTTATAATTTCATATGGCAAGGTCGCATAGATATTAACTGTCTGTTGATCAGATCCCACTGGAGGCATGCAGCAGGTTTCATGGTTGCTTCAGTCTTCGGATACATGTACCCGTGAACTTCGGTAACACACCCTATTGTTGAAACAACAAACGCTGAAGGTGGTATCCAATAACTACCGGTGATTTGGTTTTGCCGCTTATCTCATATTTGGTGAGATTCGTGGATCAGCGCGGCTGTTAACAACATTAATAAAAACTGTGTAGGCGCTCAGCTTGCCTCAGGACCCTGGGCAAAATTAAATCCCTGGAAGAAATGGCAATGGTGAGCAAGTCCCTGTAATAATGCTAGCATTTAAAACTTAAATCCGGCGGCCGCTTTTTTGCTCCTGGTCAGACTTTATATTTATCAGATTTTTCCATGTTTGATGGGTCGAACCTCAGTTATGAAACCTCGCAAACCTTCGTTTCAGTGCAGAGTATGTGTTGCCGAAACATGAGTGCATTGTGAGATTAGGCGTGAGCCAAGCGGTAAGAGCGTAACCCTTGATGAAGTTCGTACACAGGTCGGTCGGTGAGAACCTTAGAAATGCCTTCATGGTTTATAGTGTGCAATGTGACAGATCAAATTCCACCTAGAAGAAGACCTAGATGTCCGGCTATTTTCTAAATTGTCGCACGGTTAGCATCAACTGAGGAAATAGCAAAACAGGCCTGATGTTGCATGGAGTACAATGCGTTTGAATCATTTCACGCAGAACCACTGCTTGAGTATGCCGATCGAGGCGTACATTCCGCTATGAGAAGGATATAGTCGCCCTTACTCATGTTCATCACATGGATGCGATGCTTTTCACAGGACTAAGATATACTGTAAAGGGATTGGATTGGACAAACGCACCGATACAAAGCCAACCAGTGATTCGCAGAGGGTTGCGGCCAATCACTGTCGACAACGCGAACACACTGGTATGTCAGCGCGGAGACCAATCAGGATGGCAGGCCGCTCCAGCATCGGATTTTGTTATAACGAACACCAGAGTAAAACAAGTTGTTTAAGTGCGTCACGCGTCAAAACAAACGAGCTACAAGTGGAGTCGAGCCGAAAATGGGAAAGCTAAAGTGTCAGCACCAATTGTAATTCTTCATCTTACTAATGCGTCTTGTCTATAACATAACCAATAGAAACTCAATAAGCTGAGATTTGCTTTACACCACGATGACTAACTTTGGCTTTTGTCCCGGAAGGTAGCGATTTTCAACTCATATCCCATGTGAGTCTCGACTGAAATTTAATCCCTGTTCATTGCAAATTCGATCGCCTCACAATTGCTCATTTTTCATGGGTTTCTTTCTTCAGCGTATGTCACGTTGAACGGTTTGTTAGTTCTGTGGATTATAACCATGGTAGAGGTAACGGCGAAACGATCTACGAGCTCCGTTCTCGGACTCTGTTGAGAGAGCAGTTCTTCCATTAAATGTTGTCAACCAATGGCTCAACTTTCTTTCCTAGATATTGCTATCATCAGGTTCTCAGTCACTAGAGAGAAATAATAATCTAAAATAATTCCCCACCTAATGGCAACTGCTGTAATTCTCCCAGAAAGTGTTTTATCCCACTTTCATTGATTGCTTTTCAGATTAGCATATGTTCACCGAAATAGTTATGTGGGCTGAATACGCGCAAAATACCTGATCGATTGATATTCGCATCCTGAAGGAATTAACCCAGCTTTCTGCCCGGTTAATTCTCTATCGTGGACAGTAGAAATATGAGGGCACTTTTTATCCTGGCTTACCAGACAAGAGCTTCGATGATGTGAATGCTTGACTGACCCTACGCGTGGAATCCTTTATGAGGTGAACTGTGGGAACACTTTAAAATAAACTCGTCTGCCTACTAAGTTAGATGTGCATGGATGAGCATGCACGTGCGGTGCTTGATGGTAAATGTATAGGTCTTCAAAACATTCAGCGTATGTAGCGTAATAAGCAGCGGTACCTAAAATGACCTGGTTGAGGTGTTGATATCTGTGACCAATTCGGTTTGCTATACAATCCCCTGCTTGCACGTCCGTCTCGTTAGTTTTGTTCGCTTGTGTTGCTTCTTCCCGATCACCCCGTGGACTGCAGGTGATCGTATGTGACTACCTTGTTTGTCATTACTAACCAGAGGAAAAATTTCATCAGTTTACCTGTTGCGTATTCAAAGTCATTTCAGTTCCACCCGAATGGGCAAGATGGTGGTAGCGGTGCGGTGTAATAAATTATTGAGTTGATTTTGTGTTCATTATTCGGCTCAATTCCGATTGGTTAACAAGTGACTAACGCGGGACACCTGTCTGGACAGTCAAGATGAACAGAGTCAGTCGATTTCCTCCCTGTCGGCGTTAAGGAAGTTATCAGACAGATCAGTAAAAGCGACTACAACAGGGTCATTTGGTCAGGGATACTGAAGAATGACTGGCTTGTTCACAACACATGCTCAGCAATAGTACTTCATGAGTTTCCACAAGCTCTCAACTTTACAGGCGTTTCGCGCTCAATTTCAAGGCACCCAGATGAAATAGATCGATGATAGAAAACAACCTATCATAGAATATTCGTCATTAGGACAACATACTTCATTCACTCAACTCCCGTGAAACGCAAGTATTCAATGGTAGTCTTCAGGTGATCTCTCTGTGAACAGCTTCAGTGAAGCGAGGAAAGTCTAGTTCCTTTTTCATTTCTGCAGCTACTGCTCAGTGACGAAAACTCCCTGGACTTATTTGTCCCGGTAATAACATGTCTTTTTCACATACACTGAAACTGATCAACCGTTTGCGATTAGTAGCAAACTGTTGTATAGTTATTATGGCGTCAGAGGCTGTGTTCATACAATCTCAGAATGTAGCGGACCTCAAGGACTAGTTGCGAAGTGGTGAACGGAAATTTCTATTTCATTAAACCCCCCTTAGGATTACATAGGTCTTGGAATCCACAACCTGGAAAGCATAGTCCATATATTGACACTTAAATCACGGATTCACAGTCAACGGATATGCTGGAAGATATATGAGTTGCTTTTCATATTTGTTGCGAGCGGTCACCGTGGGTAACCGTTTCCAAAATCTCTCTCGACCTGTTTTGGTGCCATAATTGAGGCGTGTTAACCTGTATCAAGATTGACCTTTTATTTGTACACATTCGTGAGCTACTGGTCAAAAAGTGTCTGAAGCCTACGCTAGCTTATTTTCAACTGGTCACTCCATCCTTTGTCCTATCTGCTAACCGCGTTTCTCAATAGTTTTTGTTACATAACATTTAATCATCCTTACCGCTAGTCACTTCGACGAGATTTTGATAAATAACAGTAGTTCGCATCCGCTCGAAGAGCAGACCTTTCACTACCAGTCCTCTTCAACGTTCACTTTTGGCCATTATTTGGGAGTTCCGACGTGCACGGAATTGACTTGACCCAACAGAGTTGAAACAGCTGTTTCTCGGTGGTCAGTGTAATCGGTCATTTGCGGGAGTTGTTCTCATCACCTTCCGTGGCCCTGTTAGGTTCTTGCTAGTTGGCAAAGCAATCACGAATTGCCTAGCAATTTCACCCTGTGAGTAAAGAAATCGACAACTTCTTGCAGCTCTACCGACTGTAAACCGCAGATGGTTGTCTGGACTATGTTTCTGTAACAGCCTGCTACACTACAACCTATTCACAGATCCTCGGTCCGATTTCCTGGCACACGTGTTTTTCAACTTTGGTACATCTATCTGTCGCATTTTGGCATTTGGTGGGACCAACTGCTTGCAAAACCCCTCATACACGCACGAATTTGTTTTTTCTCTATTGTGGCCACCAACATCCTCTCTCAGTTGATGCATACGGTGCACTAAGTATAACTGTTCGGATGGCGAAACTGTGAAGCTTATAGAATATTGTCTTGCTGTACCAGAGTTGCAGTGGGTTGTAAGTTAGTAGGACAGCAAACGAGTGTATGTTTTCACCTTGACCTGAGGCATGCTCGCTCGTCAAAAACAGAATCATAAACACGACATGTGAACTTTTGACATAACTTACAGTTTGACTGGAAAATAACCAGCCGTATGCCAATACGACCAATAGCATAAACGTGTTCTTCGAGGAAAGCGTTACCTAGAAATACAAGATAGTCACTTCGGAACTAATGCGAATCAATCATCAAACTTTGTTTTTTATGTAAGGTTAGATGTCCATGCGTGTATGCAGCGAGGTTATTGGAAATATAGGTATATGATATAGGTATATGACTGATTACCATAATGAGTAAATGCCGGGTAAGGGAATATTGTACGTAGCAGCGTTAGATTAAGGAACACAGGCTTCAGATAGGACTCAGACTCTCACTGTAGTAATCGACCAATTCTGATAGGGCAATATTACAGTGATAAAGCGCTACGTAGTGTGGTTGCACTGGGCATACCTGTCGCTGTGAGAGTTCTACACACAGATGTACATTTAAGGGAACAAGAAAAACCCATTCTAGGTTAGTACAAACTTATCGACTGTGGAACCCTTATAGCTTTGTGGCTTAGCCTCTCAGATGAGGAAGATGTCACAATAATGTAGAAAGAGTGATTAATTTCATAGTTCACTGTCTTAGGCAGTTGGGTGCATTTTTACAATTTTAGCGCGTAGCGCCCAACCCCGTGCTTTTTGGCAGATAATATATAGTAAAGTGTTCAGCCTTACGTGTCTTGGTTGTCATAAGTTGGATTCAACAACTACGGATGACTTTCACACACAGCAAATCAGTGTTAAAGCCCTATCCGGCCTTTTGAAAACTCATAATTTTATACCACTTAAGACTTGCTATCCAGATTTGCCAACCGATTGCGAGTCTCTCTTTGGTTTCCTTGATGTAACCTATCAAGAAGGTGCTATATTTTGAAATCAAACTCTCAGGCGGCCAATCTTTATAGTCATCTCCCTTGCATTTGAAACCATTTTACGACAAACACTATTGAATTCCGTGCTTTAACTATGCGTTACTAGTTTTCTTTATGCACACCATATCACAGATGAATCTATCAGTTTGTTTCCGAGAGATAGAGAGCTCATTTTTACCTAGGATTACCATCTGGTTAATCAGCCCTCTATCAGGGTTACATCCGGTAGAGTGTGGTTGGGTAGAAATAAAACTGTACTTCACAAATTATTCTTGGCGACGTGTGCACTGGTATCCAATATCTGCGGTCATTGTGACATGCCATTTTGGACAAGGATGCCGCCTACTCTTTGCACACAAAACACACGAGCAGCATGTATCACCAAAGTACAGGCGTCATTACCAAAGACAAAAATTCACCGCGGTTTCATCGACCCAAAGAACACTACACTATCAGTGACCGTGCGTTTCTTCACATCACTTATCACATTTGATATGAGATGACCGACTTGAGAACCCTCGACCGAATTTAAAAGCCTTATTGCTCTACAACGACAAACGTTCACACCACGTAAAGTGAATTGTTGAACATCTCTCAGAGCATTGCCTATTGACCCCAAACACAACGCAACTTTTGTGACTGGAGGCCAATAGGGCATTTGCTTACAGATTCGTGTGCAGTTTGCAAGATCACCAGTGCGAAATTTAACCGGGAAACACTTCTAACGATTGATAAAGGTTCTGTGCTCTTTCGAAAACGTTTTGACCGGTCTGGTCACCTGAACTATTTTGTGGAAAAAATCAAGATAAAGGGAACGCACCAGAAAAGAAATATCTCAATTATAAGTTTATTTCAAAACCGCTCCCTGTGGTTCGATAGAGACCCTTAAAAGTTTGATTAAAAGTTGTCGAAAAGTTAAACAGTCATGCCTGATGAAGATAGATAGATGAGTGATGGGACGAGATATTGAAGAGTCGTCGTGCTAAGGCATTAGTTAAACTGACGAGAATAAACCGATGAAATGACTTTCAACGAAATAAACAGAAGTAAATAAATAAGGTCCTGCAAACAATGACGCGAACGTTTATAACTGACCACAATCCATTGATTACTAGCTATTTCCAGCACTGTCCCATGATGTCGCAAATTACTCTGCCTTGATTCAATTGCCTTTTTATCGGTTCCAGCCAACCGCCACCGTTTGCTGCCTCACTTTTGCCAACGTTTAGCTGTCGCCAATACCAGTGATCACTTTTGTAAATTCTAACCAGCTTCAGACGCCTGATGTGCTTGTCTGGAACAAAGATCCACATGAGTTCCCTTCACTTAGGATCGTACCTTGACCATTTCTGTTCATCCTTCGCTCACCTTCTGGCCTGATACCATTGCTCTGATCTACTTTTCAGCCACTTTTGTGAGCAACTCTCCAACGGTTACATCTGCGTCATTGAGATTGAGAGCAGCCTCGTTTTCGATGTACACAACCTTACAGACTTAAATTTTGCGGCTAATTTTCCGAACCAGGCAGGTTTCCCAAGCGAGAAAATATGGACGCGTGTGCATTTAGGTTCTGTGTGGACGCGTTGACACGCTGTTCTCGACAAACGCGCCTTTTTCCAACAGCACACGACGCAAAGTAAACGTAGAGTTGGTGCACACCAGCTCCAGGTGGACGATTTAGATGGGTTATGCTGACTGTAATTGAAAACAATTAGTTAATGAGCAGTGAAAGAGAATACGGAGCCGTTTCGTGCATTATAGATTGCTTGGACGATGTTAGTTCGATTAGTCACAGACGTATCTAGTAGTCAGGTGTCTTGATTAATCAAGTCGGATTGCGAAAAACCACTCACGCCTTTTTTCTGATGGACAGGTTTTGGAGACCTCATTGCATCAGCAACAAAAGTGATCTCTTCAAAACGATCGTGGTTTCTGTGCTTATTGGTTCCCCTTACAGTCCTTCTGAGGATGAAAACCTGAGGTGATATCTCGAAAAATACATTTAATTCAACATGTCTGTATACGCCATGGTGCCTATTTTCCGCTAATTAAGGTTACTGTTAATTTCACAGATCAGAACGAAGTTATTCCTAATACGAATATGCCCGCCACAAACTTGTACGGGCAAATCGTGTTCACACTTCGAATTTCCTAATACATGGTATCTCAAACACTGCGAAAACTTTTTTTTCCCAAAGCCGTTCGTGGCAAAAGCAGTCGCAACTGAGGGTGTTAAAGAATAAACCTTTCACACTATTGGACGGCGTATTTTTCCATTTGCTGTAAAGCAACTTGTTGTAGGGCAGTCTGGCCAGATACTCATCCTTGTCGTTGTTTGCCTGACATCCAGAAAATGAATCTTTCAGTAGTTCAAATGAGTTCATTGGTAATTTCATTATTCATTGGCGTCCACAAATGTCAGAACACGTTATTGATGAGAAAGTGAACAAGATGTAACAAGTACAATTGTATGACTGAAAGCGGTCACAACGATTTGTGTCATGCCGACGGACCGTCGACTGCGACATAACACCTACTCCCTGTGTGGTCCTTGCCACTGCCGCTGCGTGTGGACCTCAACCACGCTTTCATAAGACAGCCATTTTCACCACCATGCATTTGATCTCATGCGGTCACAGTTCAGCTACTGAAAGTGGCAGGGGTGTGCAACAGCGAAGCTCGAGTACAGTGCTTCCCTCTGTAAAAGACCAACTGGGAAGTCTATGGAAACGGGACTACCTCGGTCATTTGTGAGTTACGTTCACCGCATAACAGCCAAAATCCCCCCACTAGTTATCAGTAAACGTTCAACATCCTTTGTAACACTGCGGCTTACTGGATGGTTTTCTTTCAATAGAAACAGCTGAACATGCAATCTTTGGTGGAATATAGCGTGCGTGTCGATGGAGGCAAAGAAACCTTATGCTTACAACTTAATTTCGACTGCTGAACTATGGTCATTAATAAGGATTATACATTGAACCACTCCGTGTAAGTTTTTCTAATGCTCTCACAAACGTCCGTCAATTTTTGTTGCTAACAAGACTGCAAAGTATGATCTCACAAGCGATTACCTAGGTGGCTCAAAAATTACCTTAGAAAACTTAGATTCAAACAATAGGCAAGTGGCGAGTTATCGGCTTGGTATCCAGTGAATATGGGCATTCCTTAAGGTAATAAACGGGGTCTTCTGTTTATTGATTCCGTTGTTTTTGATTGGCCAAATGCTGTTTGATCACAACCACTGCTGTCAGCAGGAGACAGAATATCTACGTTGACTGTTTTCCAGACACTCACAAGCTGAAAGTTTCTGAATATGAAATGGATGTAATAGCTTTGATGACGGACGACTTATTTCTGCGTACAAAATGAGCAGTTTTCACGAGAGAAACACAAGTGCCATTGAATTTCAGGAAGAATTTCTTGAATCCTTCACGGGAATCATTCTGAACTGTGGGTAAATTAATCTCACGGTCGCATAAGGTAACAAACATATGAGCGTATCATAGTTTCTCAAAGGACATACTGAGGCTACCGGACAGGCAAACAGGCCAAAAGAGGTTCAATCACTAAAAGGGTCCATCAGGATTAGCTCAGTTCTCAAGTAACCTTGCACATTTGCACGGGGATTCAGTCTTAACGTACACGATACCCAACATACCCGGCTGTGCACTAAAGTGCATCATCCCACTGCCAGAAAACGGCCAGTCACTTAAATATGGGAATTAAGCTGGCGAACTGCATCGTATTCTTAAATATTACCAGCCGTAGTCTATGCTATCTAACTGCGCTTCTTCAACTGATTCATTTTTCATGTACCCTGGCCATCTGCCTATCGCATTCCTGCTGGCAACTAAATCGATATACGCGCGCTCGCATTTGCTCTCTGTCTTCAAGTTTGTTTCACAAGTTGCACTAGTACATCTCTACGGTTAGCTGTATTTTGATTCGCATTTAATTTTTATATACTATACTAAAACCCTCTGTGTAAATTTTTGATACTCCTGTGCGCTACTCCGCGAGTCCCTAGAACGCCTTTAGTGATGGCCGATTTATATAAGTGAGGTGTAGCTTATACACAATCTGTTAGTACGCATAAACGCATTCTATCTTGGATTTCCATTGTGCACTGGATGTAAACTTAAAGTCTGGGGATGGAGATTGTTGTTAAAAACGTCCACTCTAAACACTTCGACTGGTTCCATCCCAGTTTGGACACACTATGTAGAAGTATACTTACTCAGGGTCGAACCGCTAACGCCATCTCTTACAAGTCGAGAAACTTAGCTGCTCTCTCAATGGTCCTATAAGGATCGCTTGTGATGTGGCGATTGATATAGTAGTTTACCAAAAGGTTATCCATCAACTGCCCTAGTTTGCTTCGCAGTAATAATCTATGCTTTTCAAGTGACTGTTATCCGGTAGGCATAGAGAAGACTGGATGATGATCACAAGAAATCCTTGGCACCAAGAAAAATTTCACACGTGGTGCACAGCGGTACCAACGGTCATGGTTTGAAGTCCTTATTCACACCATTTTTTCAGTCGTACTCATGCTACAAACCGGATGGATTCAGACAGCCTTACCAATTCAGCGGACAAATAATAAGGCGCACAGAGTTCTTCTACAACACTGGTTAGTAAGGAAATTACTCGGCAAGCTGTGTGGCTATTTGCAAATTAAAAAATTGAATGTGCCGAATCTTTCAGGTTTTAAGGGACAGAGCTATGAGTACTATAACTCTATATTGGAACAACGTTTATAATTGAGCATGATAGTTAACTCTCCGTTAAGGCAAGGAAACAGCTAATGCGCAAAGCACTCCCAGTAAATGAACGTGATTATATGAGAATTGAGCAGAGACAATCAGCACTCATGAAGGTTGGGTAAACAGGTGAATGGTCCGTTAGTTTCATCTTCTAGTATGCATATTTGTTAAACTATACTCTGACTGCGTTCGCAAAAAAAGACCGAACAATATGGTACTAATTTTTGGAATCTAACCGTAACCTAATCTACCATCAATTTTGCTTGCGAGTTCCAAACTCCATGTGAAGTAAGACACGGCTCACTACTTGCATCATTCAATAAAATAACCCGATAAATCCCCTGTTTAATATATGATTAGGTCTAAATGTAAATGAAGCAGAGTTGAGAGAAAAACATATTTATTGAACCACCACATAGTCAAACTGACAAAAACGGAAGATAAAAGACAATGGCGACAATCTGTCATTACCGACAGACTGGGACATTTTCGATGTGATACAACTGCACTCTGTCTCTTCTAAATGATGAGGCATGCCTTTTTTAAAATTTGGCAGTAAAATAAAGCAAGTTACTTACATTACGCACATTCAGACGAGTAGTTCTTGCCTTCGCTGTGTATCTTCTACCTACGAACTCGACTCTTCCTTTTTTCTTATTAGATATATGTAACGCGTTTAGTTCACCTAACTGACGGTAAAGAGATTTCCCTGGAAGTTTCACAACTATCAATGATCAGTTCACAACAGTCTGTGTTTGATTCTCAAGTAATCCCTAACGGAAGTGAATAACTTAGGTTTGAGTTAAGTAAAAAACTAATGGTGCACACAATCGTATAACTTTGTCTGTTTAGCTGATACGACCAAATCCACACACTTGAAGTGGAGGGGCTGCTAGTGGTCATAGATAATCTTCCAATTATCTATAAGTTTCAGCGAACGTAGAGATATTTAGACAGGCAGGACAAGGTCCTTAACACACAATCTGCTTAGCGTGGACCTTACTTTATACTGTCGCAAAAATTACACTCATGCAGCCATGTTTGCGTAGTGAGAAAACTATGATAGGTTGCTTTATCCGTGTACCTAATGGTCTGTTCGTCATCGGATGTAGAACAAACACACTAGCAGCCGTATGCTTGCCCACAGTAGATATCGTATTTGAGCAAATACACGTGTGCCAAGTTTGTATGATGGACGAGTTCATTTTCAGACATGCAGCCAATTTGTCAAGAGCTCGCTGGTGCGCACCAATGTTATCGATCATCTGGCAGTTAACGATGCTTTGTTTTAAGTCAGAATGTTAAGCGGAGAAAAATCGATGTCTTTTTTGTTTTTACAATATCTGCATCTTTGTAGTCTGAACCCTCCTCTATGAACTTACAACTGTGACCACGAACACCGGATTATCACGCTAACTTGTGTACGTCGATATGAATTCAAAACTATGGTGTTTGCACCTTACCTGTGTAATGCTAACTGAGGCTTTATTCTTTCTCTCTAAACATATATATATATAATTGCATGTTGAGTATCATGATCACTTGCGTAGGACCAAACTCGAAAAACATATCGTTCAACAAATTGCATTGTATTGCTCTGAACACATATATGTATATTCCTGTTAAGTAGTCGTGATTTAGTTTATTCTCAAGTTGACCTTCACTCGCATTTGATCGCAGCCTTCGCATTCAGATAAACTTTCAAGCCAGCCTCTTTTGTCTTGCAGGTTAAATGAGATCAGTGATCTCGACCTGTCTCGGAAGTCCTAATCGTGGGGTTATCGATTAGAGTTAACAGGACAGTTACTGTGTCTCCTCTCAAGACGATCGGGCAACCTGATCATTGTTCACAAACGAAAATGGTTGACCGTTCAGACTTGATGATTCGGTCGTGCCTAATGGGAGGTCAATGGCGCAGTGGTCAACACGGTTGCCTCATGATTGGAATGGCTGGAGTTCAAATCTTGGCCGTGGCAAGGCTATGCACTACTGACGAGCTCTAATGAGAGCGAAACTCGAGTCTAGTGCCTTTTTCGGAAGAGGCTGACTGGAAAGTCTATGTGAAGGCGAATGCTGCGATCAAATATGAGTGATGGTCAAGTTGGAAATATATATTCATATGTCAAGTATAATTATCAGTTGCATAGCACCGAAATCGAAAAGCACATCGTTCAACAAATTATTTTCATCTTTTACTTACGAAATTGTCACTGGAAAACATTTTTCCCACTTTCCAAAATCAGTTTTGTGCTTCATCTTTTGTTTTAAACTCGTTTTGAACATAGAGCACCTTGTATAAAGTTTGGTAAAAATAATGGTTGCTAGGTCGAATCTAGAATCCATTTTTACCAAGTTCTTGCCTCCCTTCCACCGAAGATTTGAAGCTCATTGCCCTGTTACTTCAATAATTCGACGGCTGTATTGAAGTTCTGTCTTGAAATGTGTCCCAGAAGAGAAGATGGTTTACGCAATGAACGTTTTTACAATACCTCCTGAACATTTAATACCCTCATCTTTACTGACACATCTAAGCTGGGTTATCTGAGTCGAACTCATTGAGCACTAAAATGCCGTTGAATATATGAGCTGAGGAACAATGGGAAGTTTGCCTGAGACAATTCGCACAGATCGTCAATACAGGCCAGCAATTGTTTAATGTCATTTTCCCAAACGATCTCACAGTAAGTGACTAAAAATCGTCATACTTTATGCTGATATCAAGCGGTTGAGTAGAAGTATCACGCATTCATGGATCTACGACTAAGCAATCAATAGAAGCGTTCACACCCCTAGCACAATACTGGATTTTCTTCGGGGCCTATGCTTTGTTATTATCCCATTCTGACAGACAAGCGTAAATCCACCTACGTTGTTTTCTTTACATGAAGTTAGTCGTTCAGTCGGTCTGTGTTAACAAATGAGAATAATTCAGAGAAGCTTATCTTTGCTGTATGTATTTGAGCAGTTCACGCAAAATGGAATGTTCACGAGATGAATTCGTTCAGTACGATCCAGTAGGTAACAAAGCTGCAACAAGTAACAATGCAACAGACTAGTGAATAGAATGCAGAAGATTAATTATCCCAAAATGTGCTCAGTTGTGGCGGAAAAGACCAGTGGACAACAAGCGGAGGATTGTGATGAGTAACAGACAGAGTACCAATAAAATTTAGCGGTATAACGCAGGTGCGCTGTGAGACCATGCAGGACAATGCTGTTACTTCTGATTTATATCTCTTCAGAGTCTAACGATTAGAGAAACTTGGCTTTAGTTGACTGGCGCATGGATATTGGTTGCTCTACCCACTGGTTAACAAAGCCACTTTGGTGGATTCTCCATGACTAGTTGGTAAGTTAAACTGGTATTCGCAGTGTGCTAGTAGAGCAGTCTGACTTCTTCGATCGCTGAGGACAGCCACGACCGGACAAAAAGTGGGAGTAACTGCGTCAATTCAAAGTACCGCCGAGTTGAGCGGCTCAAGGTCATTCCTGCTGGTTGTTATTACTTGTCGGCAGTTGCAAGTGCTCACTATGCGCCCGAATTGAAGTACTAATTACGTACGTCCGCTATGCCTACCATAGCTTTGAGCAATGAAGGTAATTATTCCCCGTTTCTTTAAAGAGTTTGTTTGAGTCAGGTGTTACATTCGTACATTATTCAACTTATTCGGCTTACTTGCTGACGCAANGTATTCGCAGTGTGCTAGTAGAGCAGTCTGACTTCTTCGATCGCTGAGGACAGCCACGACCGGACAAAAAGTGGGAGTAACTGCGTCAATTCAAAGTACCGCCGAGTTGAGCGGCTCAAGGTCATTCCTGCTGGTTGTTATTACTTGTCGGCAGTTGCAAGTGCTCACTATGCGCCCGAATTGAAGTACTAATTACGTACGTCCGCTATGCCTACCATAGCTTTGAGCAATGAAGGTAATTATTCCCCGTTTCTTTAAAGAGTTTGTTTGAGTCAGGTGTTACATTCGTACATTATTCAACTTATTCGGCTTACTTGCTGACGCAATATTTTACAAAGTGCTTCTTTCAAACAGAAGTATAAGTCTTAACCTATCACCTGCTAGTTTCTGATGCGATCAGTAGTTAATCGCTAGTAAATGCGCTTGTAAGAAAAACCGGTTGACCACTGCACTGCCGGAATTGTTGTAGATATAACCGAACAGTTGTGGTGAACCTTTCAGTTGCGATCTCTGTGCGCTTCCTTCCACATTGTCAGCACTTGTAACTGCGTTGATGGCCACCGTGCCTTTCTCCCACAACGAAATTCAACTCTAATATGGGATAGATGACTCATATTCAAGTGTCGTAGTTCGACCGCGACAAACACGATATCAACAATACGGAGAGCAGTGTAATCGCCTGAATTGCATAGAACTTTTGTAGAAGTGATACATACTGCTGTTATTTTTAACGAGTGGGTAAATGTCGAGCCTGCAGATTGTATATTACAATTGGATCTATTCTTATTCCTTAACACTCACTGTTACCTCTCTGACTGTGAACATCAAACAGAAGTTCCACAGTGATGCCCACAACTTGACAGCTTGAATTTACTTACTATCCTGTTAAATGATGTCTGCGCTGTGCACGTTTGGATATTCTGGTGGAGTCTATTTGAATAATGGAAGGTGCGCGGATTTGTTAGGAACTCACCTATGTTCTGCGTGGTGCTTGGGTATTATCCAATAATTCCACGCAGCAAAGTAAATCGACAATCAGTCACCATAACATGATAAATTACTAGATAGATAAATTTATCCCAAAATAACGCTAAATTGGTAGAAAAGTTCGCGGGCTAAAAGGGATGAAGCAAAGAATAGTCCGAGAGAAACCCACACTCCTTTAACAGAGGTGAAGTCAACCGGAAAAACTGTCTCACCGAGAAAATGATTGTCAGGTCTGATTGTGTTTGAGATTCTGTCAACCGAACGTTTCAGCGACCCATTAGCCCCATCTTCTATAACTGTCTGCTGAGTAACTGCTCCAAAGCCTCTTAGCGCAGAAATAAGATGATTCGCTTTGCTTCTGGTAGCTTCACTGAGGATTAGTAGGCGTCACTGCGGAAATATTATGTTTATTCCCGTTAGAAATAATGATTCAAAAACCAAAAGTAATTAATTCCTTAGAGTAATTTCAAAAATTGGTTAATTTCATCACATCGTTTGGAATATGTGGCCTGTATCAAGCCCTAATTTCGTTAATGACAAATCGGAATACTTTGTGTTTGATCGGAAATGACAATGTGTAAAAAAACGATGGAAAGTAAAGGTTCGTAAAAAGTGTTTCACTTTAATTCCCAGGCTTTCAATAAAGTATGTTCAATCTATACGTATGTGACACAAAACGGCTGTTAAAAAATTGCATTTCTTTAGAAAATATTTTGTCAGAGTTGTAAATGCAGGACGACACAATAAAGGTTGAATGAGAAATAGACACTAGTATAAATGACCAGTACATTTAAACAGATAAGTGCCTGATAACTGTTGTTCGAATTGAAAATGGTAATACCACCCTTTTTTGTTGACTTTCATATCATGTTCAACTTGTTCTTTCCTTACAAGCCCTCGGTATAAGCATCTGCTGGCTTCCAGTTGTGCTATATCCCACAGAATATTCGTGTATGACCTGTAGTGAATATATCAATGCTGGCAGTGTGAGTGTATTAGGGCAGATTATCGGCATGCATTGATGGGCAGAAGGCTGATTTAGCTTAACCTGGGCAGTCACTGCCTACATGAGATGGTGGAAATTCAGCCACAACTCAGCCACCTGATGCAGTTTTGCATGTTACTAACTGTTGATGCGTATCATTTGCAATCCAGTTCAACAAACTTTTAAACGGTGAGAAATATGAAAATTCAGTCCACGGCTCGAAAGAGATCAGCCATCCCCATACTTGTGAACATTGTGGTTGCATTACAGGCACTGGTCAGTAAATTCACACGGCCCTGTGAACGTCCAGACAAAACACACCTCGTAGCTCAAAAACAAATTAATTGTGTAGCACGAGATAAAATTCCCAGACAACAGTTTTCAGGCGAGAGAAAAAATTCGTAAACAGAGTAACATTTAGATAGCCTAACCTCAGTGTGTGGTATCCTGTACCTGCGGTACTGACCTGTGGGAACTGTCATCCACTCTCAACAACTCGTTGCGATTATAACGTCAAAACAATCAATTAATTCCAAATACGTTTTTCGACCATACCAGCGGGGATTAATCTAATTTAACAAGAATGCAAAATATTTATTATGTTCTGCATGTCCGATGATAGTTCACTAAATTTTAGGCGATATTCACTGTAAGCTCGAAATGCTCAAACTGCTTACCTCAAATGTTTGCACAATTTCGCCACCCGTGTTTGAAAGGTCTTCTGTCATGTTATTTCCGTTTCTCATTCACATACATATTGTGAGCTTCACGATACACGTCTGGTTTGCAAAAAGCTGCCTGTATGACTGTCCAGAACTTCCTTTTTCTATGCGACTTCATATCCTTGATTGTGAATAACGTTTTGTGAAAGTCTAGCCATTTGCATAGAAAGTACACCCTCAAAAGTTTGTTCGTTTTATTAGTAATCAGAGTTTTCCCGTATATAAAGAGAGTTCACTTCATTACTTTCAATGGCTGTAACACGAGTTACGTATGTAACACACAGTTTCTCAAATGAACTGTACTAGTAACCCCCTGTCAGTTTTCCATCTGTGCTCATCCGTTCATCAGTAACGTTTGAACCTGCTTGACTTACCTGTTGGCAAACAGTAGCTGGTAACGAGTTGTTTTTAGAATTGGAAAAATCAACCGTAACTAACTTCAACTCTGTCATTGCGTGAGTTTTTAGTAGTTCTACAACTCTTTAGGGACATACCATTTTGTAGTTATTTATTTTCACGTCGTTGCCCACATTATGGTTTTTCGTAACTGTTCTATGCAGGTGACTGACCTGTGTGATGTGAACCCGTTTGTTCCACTTGGCCGGTCAACTTCAGAAACTTGTCTGCTACGTTCTACTAAATCAAACTCACTTTCCGCCATTGCGCAGCATGCACAGGGACACCAAGAATACAGTGGATATGCCTTATATCGTGTAAGTAAATCACGAAATTATATTTAGTTGACTCTGTACTTCGTGAAATTGTTGACGAGTGGTTTAGTGAGACAGACATCAAGTTAAACGTTAAAGCTCTTTACTGCGCTTCACAGTCAGGAGCTAGGGGACAGTGTTGTGATTACATAAAGTTTATCATGATGTATTGGTTCTCTCTGGTGACCCACCTGAAAGGATTAATCATACAAAGTATGCAGCTGTTCTGCAACATCTACCTCCTCATAGTCAAATGCGTGCAGAATAGATTCCAAAGTAAGCACACTCACGAAAATGATGAATTTTAATGATGAATTACAAGTGAATGAAAAATAAACCACCGAGAAGACAGTGATTCGGTTTTTACGAGAGCAGTGAAGTTCAATGAATTCGAAAGACTGCTGTTTAGTGGTCAGGAAACGAGTGTACACCAATGAATCGATAAGCAATACGCGGCCTGGCTGATGTTCGACATGATACAGATAAGTCGAGCATTTTTCGTGCATCAGTTCACCTAGAGTTGTCTGTGTTCAGGTACATTGAACTGCACGTAGTGTATGACAGGTATCTTCCATCCTTCAATTTTTGGTGCATCTGTTTTAATTTTTAATTCGGAATGTATTAGTTGACTCATCAACGTTCCTGTGACCCAGCCGGAGTTTGCAGACGCCAGTCTGAGCACTTCTGTTTTAATAGCGTTTCTCAATCATACACATTGCTTATTGGATCGGTCTTGCCCACCTACGTTTGACAAACGCATAATGTCTCGTGACATTTTTGCTCGTTACACCTTAGTACAGTTGACGGTGTTCCCTGTCTACTCACTTGTCGGGCACGAACAGAGAGATAGTGAGCTATAGTTGTCTGTACTGATTGCCCAGCCAAGCCTTTTACCAATGTGCTTTTTTGGCTAACCTTCTCGTAGGATAGCTCTTGAGGTGAGCCAGGGGTTGACCCAAAACTGAAATCACAGGAGAAGCGCAAGGATGAACGCACGTACTGCAGGGACACACATAGAATCTGATCAAGCAGTAAGCAAACGCAACATAAGTGGCATTGTTCAGTGAGCTGCAGTTTCTTCGGAGTTATCGGTAGTTGTGAATTAGTGAGATGACCTCCTCCTTACCAAGGCTTGTTTAAATGCCCTAAGTTCAGTTAAACCTATGTTTATGAACAATGACCGAAGATTTATTTGTATCTGTGTTTTCGTAGCTCAGCTGATCAAACGCTCACCATTTTAACAGAATGTTTCTTCTACTGGTTCGAATTTAGTCGGAACCAAGAGTTGTCACGATTTGGTTTTATACCACTTGCCAATGTGAACACTAAATAAAAGTGGGTATTTTGCGAAGTGGATGCATTTATCTTCTAACCTATTGAACTCTCCAAAATTTTTTGTCCCGGCCGACCGTACAAACATTTCTTAACGAATATAATGATCTAAACGAGCTTTATTTAGTTAAAAGTAGACTATAGGCTACTGATTACCAAAATAAAACGCAGTTGAATTTTGTGCAGGATAGTTACTTAGGTTGAGAACAAGTTTTTTACAAACAGTACTCACCAGAAAGGCAGAGGACAACTGATTTGCTCTACGCCTACGATAGAAAGAAGTGCACCACGACGTGTGATCGCGTGTTCACATTTATTTACTTGTTTGTCTATATGGATTGTATATCCAAAGCGATCAACGATGGGTAAAACGTGTCTAACTATAGAAGTCTTCTTAATTACAGTGGCATTCAGAAGTATGATGTACGCCGTCGTTTTAGTTTGCTTGTTTCGGGACTATACAGCCTTGTGTTAAACAGTGACTTTCGGTGAACAAGGTTTAGATTAACTTAATGCAACGGCCAAGAGCCGTTTCAGAATGAGTGTTTCGAAATTGTGTATACGTAAGCAACTGGCGCACAATTCTTCTGATTTCAAGCAAATCCAAGTCCTATGTCAATCCGGATAAAGAAGTTAGCAGAAAAAAGAATGCCATGTGAATTCAACTGTATTGTTACGTGAATTTTTGATGGAGGGTCAATGCATGTAGCTGAAATCAGTCAACCTTTAAACGTAGTGCACCAGAAATAAGCTAAAATCAAAAAGTTATTTTCTACGCATACCTTCATAACTAATTAATTCAGTATGTCGCAGCCAAACTAGACGCCATGCAAAGCTTGTTTATCTTGTTCTTCAAAGTTTCTTAATGATTTTCAATCTCGTAAACTTTTCAGCTGATGTCTCTGTGAGTCTAGTTAGACAAACTGTTCACTCCGGATTAATCGGACAGCTAAGTGCAACTTTCCTTCTCGCAGTCCTCCTTAACAGAAAGCACTGAAACAGAGTTGTACCTATGCGATCACAAGGTTAATAATTGAAATTAGCATGACGGTCACTGCATATCATCCCGTATGATAAGTTGGTGTAAACTGCCCACAGATGGATATGACCAGATGTTTGGATTTGTCCACTTGGTACTGTCTACTATGACGCCAGTGACTTAATGGTGAGCAAGGTTAATCTGTGCCAACTTGTTCGAAGTGTGACTATTGTTAATGGACAAAAACACTAAAATTTTCGAGGGGGAAAATCTCAGGTCATTTGTTTATTTTCATAAGTTCAGCTGGAACACCAAAATGAAGGCGAGAACTGCACGCAAATGTGGGTGACGTCCCATTTACATCGAATCACTCCTGGAGGAGCAGAAGAAACGTTTTCCAGTAAGAGTCATGAACAGAGAAGTCAAATAATTTTACACAATATATTTCTGAAGCACATTTCTTTGCACCTCATCAAGTATATACTTGTCAGCAAACACCACTCGGGGAGAGAACAGTTTAGTTGCACAGCATAGTTTGTTCTGTCATCGGTAAGAACCACCTGATGGTGGTTGAGACTAACTATAACTGATCAGACAATATTGGGTTAAAACAATACACCAGAAAATAGTACAAGGGTAAAATTTCGAACCCAATATTTTTGGTCAGTTTCCATTGGTGAACTAAGGTGGACCGAACCAACTCAGACTGATGAAGGTTTTGAAGCTAGAATGATAACGGTAGATTGTGTACAACACTTGTATTATTACCAGAACTGAAAAAGATAGACGGTCACCTTCGCGGATTTTTTCAATCAGCAGTAAACAACTTAGTATCTTCTGGTTTCGTTACCCGCCATTCACTTAACAGGGTGTTTGAGCACTTTTATGGATGCTTACGTAGCTGTTGTAACCAACAAAGAGAGCAGGACGTGAAAAAACCTTTGCAACTTATGTTGTTGTACTCTGCAAACTAAAAAAATGAAATTTCGATACGAAATACATTTCTTCACATTTACCACAGATAAACTGGACGTACGTACCGAATTGTAGACTTTTCTCAGTTCATGAAGACCAGCCGAAAAGCCTCGAATCAGTTGTCTCCGAACAAGTGTAAACCATATAGTAATGCATCGTAATACTATGTTTCACCTTAACTTGGTTCTAAAGAAATAATGCTTTGTGGTACCTTTTCAAAAGTTTCACAGGTTGTCTCGTATCTAACAAATAAACCTGACTGCGTTCTGAAAGTGGCGTGTGTTTTAACTGTACCACTGGTAATTACAGCACTTTCAAGAGGATACCAATGTTTACAAACTAGCTCTCAAACTGAACTGTTGAAAGAACGTCATATTTTATCCGTTTATACCTTATCTGGATTAGGTGGAGCTAACCGGGTGATGATTTCAGACAGCCACCTTCGAACCAAGAGCGTATGCATTCACATATGTCAGACAGCAACCATACTGTGTGGGGATCCAATTTGGGGAACCAATCAATGAATGGAACTCAACCCGTCAGTACAGATGTATATGGTGTAAGTTAAACTGAAATTTGCAGTGTCGATGGTCACACGGACACCAAATGGCAGTCATAAGTTATTTCGTGTTCATTCTCAAACAGGTCTTATCGCAATGATTGTTTACGTCCCGGTTTGAGCACTTCAGGCAAAAAAGTTTCCCGGTCGTTTTATTTACTACCACTCTGGGTTTATCACAAACACTGTTGCAGGACTTGCATATATTTCACATTCTTCGTCAACGGCAGTTGTTTGGTTGCACACAGCAGTAACCAAATCTCTCAATGGTATACAAATATCGTGAAATTTATGGTGAGATACACAGTAACCATAAGCATAAAAGAAATCACGGTAATGGGCGTTTTCCAATCCGAATGTTTTCTATCGTTTTTGCGTGATGACAAAAGAAAAGGGCACACAGACATTTGCCTCTACACTTTCCATGCCATGAAAAAAATTAGCTCTCCCATGTCTGTCGCATACAGTCATCCTTGTTCCGTTTGTGCACACCTCTCATTCTCCAAATCTGTAGATATGATCGGAAAGTATAGGATTAACGATGGAAAGACCACCCCGGATAAGGTGGGAAGCCCGCCCGTATTTGCACAGTCATCCCATAACTGAACACTCACGCATTGTGGCTAGTGATTGCTGCATAGATAACAAGTATATGTCTATGCAAAAAGTATAAAAGAAATGATGTTTTCACACCATGCTGGGGTTAACAGTCGCCAAGGTGTAAGAGACGTGTTCGTCCCACAGGTAGTAGTAATCAACTACTAGTTATCTAATGGCTAAAGTATAGCAAACTGGACGAATAAAATCCATATTCGAAAAAGAAAGACCAGGCCATCAACGACAGAACT
>QNGE01001401.1:47138-169783 GCA_008508345.1 Paragonimus westermani | reverse complement strand
CACGCTTATCTGAGCGTGTTCCTCACAAATGGGTTGAGAAATGTACGATTATTATTATTGTTACTCTAAAGGTTTCAAGAATTTTGTATTAGCTGACTCCGATTAGCCTAGTCTCCCGAGGCTTATACCTGGGCTCGACAATGATAGTGGAAAGGTCTAACTGCGGATCTTTTGTGAAGTTTATCTACGTGAAAGACCACGTCATGCAGCGATTGCTCTGCAACGCGTGTTTCCGCACCTCGTGCCTGGGCGTTTTCATTGCGAGTTGCAGTGTTTACAGAAACATAGGTGGACTGCATCCATTTTTTTGTCTCAGTTGTAGGACCGCTAGGCAGATTCTTGGTCCTGAAGCTAACGCACCACCATTCGCAGTGAATATAAACCCCCTTGATCCACTGGCTACAGTCAGTAATGTATGCAACACAGGTATTGCAGGCATAGTCTCACACGTGTCATTCGCATTAGGAGCAAGGTCAACGTGAGTTAACTCGCTCTCTCCTGGAAAGCCCATGCTCACTGCTGGTTACAGCCCGCCAGTAGGGCGAAAGCTAACACTAAAAAATTCAGAGATTCTTTGCTCCATCGTAGCTAAGGAGCTCGATCTTAATGCTGGAGGGTAGCTAGGTTAATGAGGGCAAACATTCGCTGAAATTCTTCGGGGTCACCAACAGCGTTGCTCTTGAAATGCCGAGCTGTTGTGCTCAGGAGAACTCTGTGACTGTCCAGAACCTTCCGAAATGTGCCGTGAGCTTTGCAATGCACCGTTTCGAGCATGATCGAGAGTTTTAGCGGAGCCTTTGCACTAAAGTCAGATGGCTCGAACTCTAACACAAGCCAACTAAAAATTCGCAGTTGGCAGCAAATGAATGTGCAACGCTCAAACTGAGTTCGAGCACAGATTTTGTACAGTCAGCCCCGCAGCCGGTAGACTGAACGTCTTTTTGATTAGGCCTATTGTACTTCTGGTTTTTCCACCTGAAAAATCACCTTCTCGGATAAATGAAGGAGTATTAGCTACGTATTCTCAGATCTCAGACGGAACTGGCAGTATCAATGCCATAACCGCTTGATGAGACAGAACCACTAGGTTATTGACAGCCATAGGTAATGGTGTTCGATCTGCTCGCTGCGAACGTTATCAGCCATGTTCTACACCACAACTGCAATGGTTTCAGGTTCCGTCGTATATTCTGCAGACAATTCGATGTTATTGGACTGGCAGAATGTGTAACGGATTTTGCTATCGTCATGTTAGGAGGCGAACTCACCAAAACAATCTAGTCAGGACATCGGTGACGGCTGAGAAAACCAGTCATTATTTCAAACCATCCAGGGCCGTGGTGACGGCTGACGAAATCAGACGGCAACAGAGCACTGGGGGGGGGGGCACGTCGGACCGACACGCAGGATACGTGCAAGTGAGTGAAGGTGTCACGCCACCCCGATGAAACTAAAGCCTACGGATTTGGCCTTACTTGGCCACTTGGAAGCTAAGTGGCTCAGACAAGTAGACAGTGACCCATCACCATTCCATGATATATATTTACAGGCATTTCATTCATTTGGTCGAACTGGTCGGACTGGTTTTTGGCAATACAGCGTGTTTACCGCAATCGTGTCTTTCTTGTCTCCGCACAAGTAGACTAGGGGGAGCCGCGTAGCAGTATTAGAACGTTTGGCAAGGGAAAGGCGCGTTACAGCACGTCAGCAAACAGAAAGCGTCTGCCATGCTAAAGAACATCGCGTACGTCATTTATATACATCAGGAGAGGCAACGGTCTGAGAACGCTTCCTCGATTCACCCCACTGGTCACTGGATTTGGTGTTGAGCATTGCTCGTCTATCTTGACCCTTTTGGGTGCCGCCTCCATGATGTGATGGAAGCTAGATATCCACTAGGTTTTGCGTGCCAAAGGAGGCTATTTTGTTCGATTGGAGCTTATGAAACACATGGTCGTAAACCTTTCACATATCTGAGAGTATGTTACTGATCGCACTTCCTGCGTCGGCAGGCATCGTAATGTTTTGCTCAGGAATTACAACTGACATGCTCTACTAGAGTGATCACTAAGAAAACCGCGCTGTGGAAGGTTTATTAGGTTTTCTGGCCTAAAGAACTGGAAAGTATGCATGTTTATTATCCCTCCAAACATTCTTGAGCAGGTTGATGTATGACTGATGGAACGATAGTTGGTAACGTCTCACCCTGGACCAATATTTTTGGCGAGTTACAGTGAGTGACTTTTTCCACTGAGGAGGGAAGGTGCCGGCCAGAACTGACAGAATGAGCAAATTAAGTAAAAGGATGGGTATATCCCCACCTCACTGCTTGATGACCGTTGGTCGGATACCATCAGTTCCAGGATGGATTGCCGCTTTAATGAGAGTTAACTATGAATGAATCGTTTGAACGTCAATCGGCACATTTGTCTGTTCTCTACTGAGCATTAGATGATGATAAGGTGCTTTCTGCGCCAAATGGAGAAACAAAATGTCGGGCAGGGATTTCATATGTTGACACACGGTCAACGGAAACTTTTTTTCTTCAACGGTATCAACTTTTAGGTTAGTTTTCCTCATGTAATTTCTCCAGTTTCATCGGCTGTATTAGTCTCATGTATGTCTATTTGCTATAGAGTGCAACTTTCTGTCCGTTTTTCTGACTCATTTGCGGTTGGCGTTCTTTGTGTTCAAACATTTTTCTCATTCGTATCACCAGGAGGAAAGTTCACTGTTCCTCCGTGCCTTGAATTTAACACTCTGATTCTGTCAGTATCTCTTGTAGTGGTGCCAGAACGTCCACACAGAAAGTCAGATATTTGCCAAATTCTCTGACCTGATGTGAGACAAGAATCATTTTAATTTAAGGATCTTAGTACGTGGAAGAGGGCATTCCAATAAGTGAAATTGGGCGATCGGAAGAATAGAACTGCCAGTTTATTAGCCACATCAAAGTGGAACAGACATTCGACGATACTGTCGCCATTTCCGCGAAATTGTTGTAGAACGGATTTCTTTACAAACGAATTAGTTATGGTGAATATGTGAACCAGTATATTCCTCTGTCTGGTGAGCGTTGGGACATGTTGGCTTCATACACTCAGTTGAACGCATGAGATAAATTCGGATTGCCTTGTTGGAACTGAGAATGGGATCTAGGGCAAACAGAACACATGATTCATTACCTCTACAACTTCAGTGAAATCAGTGCTGGTAGCAATAAGCCATCTGTACATGCATCCTGAAATTAGCTCGCAAGAACCAGTAGAAATCGTTGTGAAAACTAGATTCATCAAGTGTTACTGCGAAAAATGACTCTTTCAGGTAAATATTGCATCCACCACCTCGTCCTGTAAGACGATTCCTACGAAACATGTGATAGCCTTCGATGCTTATCCACCTGTCTGGAGCATCAGGGGGCACCATGTCTTAGACACGAGCATGATAGTGGAATTAGACAAAAAGACAGGATTTTAAATTGTGAATCTCACTTATCGATAATATTATGCTAGTGAGTAATAAGTTAATCAAATTTTTTGTCGAGCACAACATCTGAACTGTTGAAGAACTGCATGACAGAAAGGGCAGTAGGTTGCAAAATATCACATGGAGAGGCTAGCTCTGTGAAACGTACCAATTTTCCGCTCATATTCGAGTGGGTGTCTGAAAGTTTCGACCACACGGTGGAAAGTGCTAGAACAATGTCATTAGGTTTGAATATCTGATAGGGACATGGGGAGAGGGGCAGGTGGCGTTGGATGAAATATCGGTGGATGCACTGAACAAGGAATGGTTTGGCGAAAATTCCAGTCATTGACGTAATAAGGTGGTTACGTACTTGCCGGTATGTACTTATCAATAATGTGGTTCCTAGTAACACTGACATATTGGATGAGAGGGAATTTTATTGTGGAACTATTGGGTAATGGACGGAAGCTGTGAAACCTGGTATACTTGTGTGTTGGCTTGAATGCGGTGTGGTATATTGAAGTCGCTTTGTTGAAGTTCTATTAATTGTTCAGTGGCTAGAATGTCGACGTTGCATGAAGAAACTTTCCAAAGTGCACTCCAGTTGTTGAAAACTGGATTGATCAAAAAAGTGCTGATAGTCCACTCTTTCAGCTAGTCTTTGAACCTGTGTGCAGAGAAATGTGTCACTATCAGCATCAGTATCCCATGGAGTTTCTTTCGATTAAAGGATATCAGAAATTTGACCACGGTGAAACCCGTGGTTGGTAGAGACGTGAGGTGAACTTCACACCCGCTCGAGTATGAACGAAGAATACTCTAAGCATGATGTTCATATGCAACTTACTCGAGTTGGTCACACTGGATTCTTTGCTATGTCTCACAGTTCACCGGCGAGGATGTCTATTTTGGAGTTCTCGACTACGTTTCAAGGACACTCAATGCAATATTTAGAATTGCTGCAAACCTGCCGGTTCAATTGAGGCCACCAGCAAGTGAGACAGGCAAATGAGATCGTCTTTTTCAATCCACAAACCACCGAAGTAAAAGTGGTCGAGCAGGACAGATCGAAATATAGGATGAGTAAGTCTGGTGTCACCGGGGTACGGTAATCCATCCGGAGTAACAGACGGTCCACGTCGAGATTCGCAAGAATTAATGAAATATTCCTCGGATATCGCGCTTTTAAGCTCTACCTAATGGGTTCACGATTGCATGGTAGTATTTTCGGGCGTGACAATTTAGTCGAGAGAGAGAAACTGGAAGCGTTTCAGTCAAGGAACAGTCTGTCATCATTCTTTCCGCAGTCAGCATAACGCAATTGTTAGTCAGCATGAGAAATGAATTTTGGAATAGGAGGCTTCGAACTATATGGCAATGCTATCGATGTAGGACCCTATCGCAAACCCGCCGTGACGGACAATTCAACAAGGGATCTTTCAGGATTACGGATAAATATGGGAGCCTCATAATCCCTGACCAATGAAATGAACACAAAACAGTTAGTTGTGTAATCTGATGAACGCCCAGTAAACCTCCAATGTCTTCTGTTGTGTTTACGCCAGTTCACACTCTGCTGAATTGAGGCGTTTGTAACCTGTCGGTGACTCATCAGTCATCGATGCTGATAGTAACTTCCCATAAAATATACGTACTGCTGAGGGTGTAATCTGTCATAAACTTTCAGATGTTTCAGGGATTTGAAGCCAGTGGTTGTTGAGTCAAATTCAATGACGATGAGATGGAAATTATGAACATAGAGAAGGGGATCAGGAAGGGTGGCTAGATATCAGCCAAAATTAGTCAGAGAATAACCTGTAATGCATCTAACTGAGGCCCATCAATGTTCTATAGTTGCCCCTCAAAATGAGTTTATCAAAATCAAAATGTATAAATCGTACAACATTGTCAGCAGGAGCAGTGAATGATTGTTCAGCGGTATCATTAACCAGATAGATGTGATTGGTAAATTCAACAGACTAAACGGCTAAAGTACGCGGGTAACAGTCGTGACCAAATTTTTCGTTTCCGAAAATGAGCCGCTCGGAGGAATGTACCGAACCGTGACAAAGTGGTTAGATTAGGGCAATCCTAACACATTTGTGACAGAAAGTATTCAGCGATCGATAACTTAATCGCGAGCTTATTCCAAAACGGAATTTACGAGTTTTTCACCGCTTCGTAAATCTTAGGCAAGATATACACGGACTAATGTAAATTGCAATCCAAATATTCACCATTTGGACCACCTTCATTGTTGAGCTGATTGCCACTTCAAGTTATTGTTGTATGCAAACACCGGTTTGTTTTTACAGCACTTTCGATATTCTGGTAGTAATTGCATAGGGCTCTAGCTGGCTGTAAAGCGGGAGTTATATTTAACAGAAGACTTTCCTGTAAATTCAGTGCAATGATCAACCGATCACGAGTTTGAGTTTGGGGTTGGTTCTTAGAGTCAACCTAAGCTGAAATTGCTGTCATCCCAAACCTCGCTTGACAAAATGCAAGCAGAAGCGGGGTGTTTGCAATCAGGAAACTTCCGTTAGTCCTGTTCCCGTCAGACAGTACATGAAATGTTCGAAACAGTGATGCAAAGCGAATTAACCAACGGAAATGAACGACCACACACTCCTACATTCTGCTATATGGACCCACTTTTTCGATCAAAACAGTCTCCGTCCTCGAGAAGACGATCCTATCCAATCATAATTAGGGGAAATGTCGTGAACATTTGTGAGGCGGCCCCCACTAGTTCTTACCTGTCTGACCTTCATTCCGCTGCGCTCATTCGTAGTTTAGTGACCTTAACGACATTTTGATGTCTGTTCTTGGGTTTTCTGATTCGAGAATGTTGGTTAATCACTGTGACCCTATGAATACCATGCAATTTTTCTCCTTGTCGCACACGTTTTCGACGCCGAACTAAGTTGCTTTATGCGCCCGTCATTTAGTTTGTCGTGGGCGCAATTAATAAGGATCGCCGCGTATTTTCGGGACCAAGATTTGTCAAGTTAATTATATCAAGGAGGAAAACCCGATTCTCTATCAATCGTCTTGTTATACCGTGGACGAACCAGCGTACTGAGTCAAGGGTTACAAAATTTGGCGACGGGCGAACTCACGGTGTCAATAACGTTGGAGCAGATGCAAACTCTCCTTCAACAGCAGCAGAAACAATTTGAACAGGCGCAACTAAAACTGTTTGAAACTCTGACCCAGGAGCTGAGTTTTCGGCAGCCAACAGTGGGATCAAACGAATCTTTCAAACCTGCAGCAGAATCTGTACTCAGCTCTACCAGTGAGTTTCACTTTGACCCCGTGATCAGTGCTACGTTCGAGTCTTAGTTTAAAAAGTATGAGGAAATTTTCAAAGTGGAACTGGCAGACTCTGACGATGCTCGAAAGGTGAGGCTGCTGCTCTGTAAACTGGGTATCTCGGAACATGAACGGTGCACCAACTTTATATTATCGAAGAACCCGAGGGATGTGAGCTTTGACGAAACCACCCACAGGCAATCACAAATCTTTGGCTACCAGTCATCTCTATTTACCACACGCTACCAGTGCCTGGAGCTCGTGAAGTCAGAAGATGGTGACTGGGTGACGTACGCTGGAACAGTCAATCGGGAGTGCGAACGGTTCAAGCTTCGCACAATGACTGAAGATCAATTCAAATGTCTAGTTTTTGTTTGTAGACTCCAATCGCTACATGAAGCAGATATCAGAACACGGATTTTGGCAAAGATAGAACAATGTCCCGACATCACCCTACAGGATATCACTGCTGAATGCCAACATCTGGTGAACCTGAAGCATGACGCTGCTATGATTTGACACAGCGTCACTAGCCACTAACGTGACGGACAAACCAGGACGGGGTTACGTCTTATCTTGCTTAGAATGTGACGGCAATCATTACACGGATCAGTGTTAACAATTCAGAGCTAGGAGCGTAGCAGAACGGTTGTCGACGGTATCGAAGCAAAGGCTATGCGAGTTATGCCTCAAGGCCAATCATTCTTCAGTGAACTGTAGGTCCAGGAACAAATGTGGTTTGGGTGGTTGTCAATTCTAACATCATCCCATTTTGCATCACAGAGAGGCAACAATTCTGACGTTCGAACAAGCAGCAGTAAACGCTACAACTTCATCTAACAGCCGAGTAGCTCTGGGAGTGATTGCTGATTTTGTCAAGGTTTGTTTCGTTATTTTGAGATTGCTGATGTCGAAAGGTGGCCATACGCTTTGCTCTCTTCTCCAAATGGAATACATCACTCATCTTTGTTCTCACACCGCTTACTTTGACCGTTTCCATTACCACTATTTAGTCCGAGCCCTGTAAACTTCTTCCGTATTTTTCCTTGAGTGTCTTATGATTCCCGTCGTTTCTCGATGCAAGAACAGTCATTTTGCTGTGACCAAACCAATGAACATTTGTTTGAGTGAACTCAACCCGTTTTATCGTTCACTATTGTTGATCGGTACCTGGTTGTCGATTTGTTGTGCAGGCAATTTCATTCTTTGATTTCTGAGGATTTTCACATTCGAGATGATAGACTCAATTTGTACATTGATTCAATTAGTACCGTATCAAATCCAGTTGTTACGAGCGCCTTCTCGTTTACCGTTTCGAGGATAGACTATCTCTGTCGTTGAATATCGGGAGGCAATCACCGGATCAACAGATTACGCGTGACTCGGTGTGAACTTGAATCGTTAGCGAACGATTCAATAGTGATCCCTATTAGGTTGCGTGGTTCCGAGATAACGGTAGAAACCAGCGCGTTTCTTGACTCGGGATCTGACATGACGCTTGTCGATGAGCAGTCGTTGATAGAGTTGAAAGTGCCAACCAGGTCGGCTATACTTAACATTTCAACGGGAACGAAAGAGTTCCAATTTCTCTCGTCCTCAACGGAGATCGAGTTATATCCTATAGTTCGCGGCAAACCGATACACGTAAATCAGGCTTGGTCTGTAAGGAGAATGCCTGAGGTCCAGAGAGTAGCACCATCTTCAGAGCAGCTTACGCGTTGGAAGCATCTGCAGGATGTCACTTTTCCATATAATCGTGGTCTCCAAATTGGAGTACTTATAGGAATGAACGTACTGGAGGCCCACTGAACACTCGAACAACGGCGTGGAAATCCGATGGTGCCGTTTGCGACACGTACTCCGCTTGTTTGGGTCGCGTTGATGGAGAAGAGCATAAGGGCTTGGTTGTCAACGTTATATGTGGTAAACCTAACAAAGACTCCACTTTCTTTGAGAGTATATACGAATTGGTTTCCAGTGACTAGGCGGACCGCAATCTGCAATCTTCTTCTGTGCATTCAACTTTCGGAGTAATGTGAAATGTCTGCGGCGATTATATTACTAATCGTTTGACAAGAACCGACTTCGGATGTACCCGAAGAACCCTACTGTCCATTTTGGCGTTTATCTACGATCCTTTGGGATTTTTTGTTCCCGTACTGCTCTCAGCCAAGCTACTGCTACAGTCGTTTGTAAGGAGAAATATGAACTGGGATGAAATTGCGGACGAGGCGGAAATGAATGAGTGGCACAGCTTTCTTATCGATATCCGTTCGTTGGAACAGGTGAAAATTCCTCGCTCCCTTATACAAATAGCATTTGCTGCTGTGGATGCAAGACTGCATTGCTTCTCGGATGCATCCGAGCTGGGTTATGGAGCAGTAGTTCATGCTAGGGCAGAAAACGACGCGAAGCGTGTCGTGTGTTCCATCCTGATGAGAAAGTTGTGCGTCTCTCTAATCCAGTCGGTTACAATACCTTGCCTGGAACTAACCGCAGCCGATCCGTTCTACAACCAAGCCGTTTACCACGTTCACAGCAAATCGATTATTCGCCATACACCAGTGTTCGTCTCCTGCTCAGTGGATATATTTTGAGACACCAGAGAACCCCGCGAATTTAGCGTCGAGGGAAATACGCGCACGCAATGAACGTAAGTTGAATCAGTGGCTTCACAGACCCGACTTTCTGAGACGGAAAGAATCTGAGTGGCCAGCTATAGCAAAGGCCTTAGATGAAATTCCGAAAGAATGGCTGAAGAAGGACGTAACTCCTGTTCACTACTGCCAATCAACGAGTTCATGGTTTGATATGTTTGCCAGCTGTGCTATTCGGAAAATGCTGCGACGGAGAACGAAAATTGTGCTACGGTTTGAAAGATACTAATGCTGAAATCCGGTAGGATCACGGAAGCTTTGGAATTGGGACCCTAAGAGCCGGGCGATATCCGAGAGGCTGACTTGAAGATGGATTCGTGGTCTTCCAACCAACAGTTACCGCTGTGGGCATAGATTACTTCGGTCCTCTGTTTGTCAAGCACAAACGACCAACAGGAAAGCGATATGGATGTATTTTCACTTACCTCTCTGTAAGGGTAGTGCATATAGAAGTGACACAAGCGATGGATACAGACTCATTTTTGTGTTCGTTCCACCGATTTGTTGCTAGACGCGGTGTGCCTTTCGAAATGTATACAGCGATAATGGACTGAATTTCCGTGGAGCCGAATCAGAGTCGAAAGACACTATTAGTTCGTGCAACCAAACCAAGTTACGCTGTTGTGTTACGGAAAAAAATGTGAATGGATATTCAACCCACCGCACGCTAGTTATTGTGGTGGCGCTTAGGAACGCCTCATACTTGCGATAAGACAGATATTCCGGTTGATCACGTGCGACAAATCCATAGTCGGTGAAGTTCTGTAAGCCACCATGACAGAAGTAGAGAGGATACTCAACAGTTGACCGATAACTCCCAATCCAGGTCATACGGACGACAAATTCTGAAGAAGATGGCTGCGGTGTTATCCACCTGCATTACAGAACCGGCAAAAGTGGCAAGAAAAGAAAGGATACCTGAAGGTAGAGGACCTAGTTTTAGTCAACGATATTCGCACATCAGTAGGTCTGTGGCCGAAGGGCATAGTTGAAGAAACGAAGAGAGGGAGTGACAGTTTGGTGAGAGAAGTTATTATATGAACGAACGAAGGAAATTTCAGAAGAGACGTTCGGTGAATTTGTTTGCTAGAAGAAACCCTGAACGAAGAGGATATCGCCGGTTCTGCGATTGTCAGGGAGTGTGAACTTCAACTTCACATTTCGCTTTCTTCTACTCTCAAGTTTACAGTAGTATGCCCTCATCTCCGAATTTTACGTGATTCGTGCATTTGCAAAGTTCGCTCTTACTCCTGACTGTTTGATACGGCGAAATTTATTTCACTTCCACAAACACTAGATTGCACGTAAACAATTGAAGTGTACTCTACCTCCACATTAATACTTCAATTCCTGCGTAAGACTAGGCTACTAGGTCGCATACTTCGGCTCTTCTGCTGATTTAACAATGTCCATGTGTGCATTATTACAGAATGACATTTGTTAGCTTGTGGGCAAAACCGACGTGTACGAATGCGCGTGCGTTATGCGGAAAAATTTATCTTGGTAATTAAACATTGATAACAGTGCGCAGAATATGAGGGCTGGCGGTGCTCCCTACCAAGGCCACTGTATCTGGAGGTAGAATAACCGTAGGTCCGGGTTCAGGGGTATCAACAAACGCAAGGATATTCGGGGACTGAGCACTTTGATTCCACCGGGGGTCACAGGCGGGTAACGTCAATTGTCGGTGGAGGTTTGGCTGATGAGTCTTTAGACTGTCAAGAGAAATTGGCTCGCGTTTAAAGATGCTGCTAACGCTCAAGATTTTCGTGTCACTTGCGGGGGCACGATGGGGCCGGGGTATGGGAGTTCCAGTAGTTAACGCAGATCATCCGTACGTGCAAAGCCATGAACGCGTGTGCAACTGCACAGCTGCTGATTGTTCTCTAGTCTGTGTAGGGCGTAGCTCTTGTGTGTGGTATGCCAATCGAGCTGTTTGGCTGCCGTAAGCGTATGGTGTTGAAGGTGCAGATAAGGCGAGTTCACCCGGTGGCCCAGTTGTGTGACCACAAGCTGCTTCGAATTCACTGGCGTCCAAGCCCACTTTGGCAGTGTTCAGTAGTTCTAAAAGAATTAACTTAAACGCGTCTTTTCGCATTAGACTAACATGCACACTAAACACCGCCTTTAATTAGCAATGGAAAGGCTCACCCATCTCACTTCCTGGCAGAATGTAAGACATAGTGCGGGCATGCTTGCATCCATCTACGGAATGTCTTTCAAAAGCGTGAACCTAGATCTGCGGCTATCACTGGTCGATAACCGAACTGTACCACTCAACGTTACAAGAGAATGGTGATTACCGTTTTATGAGGGTAGTCTGGTAGCAGTATGCTTGCAAGCCATCTTCTGATGCGGTCAACATGCGTTAATGAATAACTAGTCAATCGAGGGTGGTAGGAAGCCAACTACATCTACGCGCCCTTGGTGGAAACTTACCAAATCAATGCTAGTGTCAACAGAAGCACTAAGATTGTGAACCTGTGAGACAGCGTTCACGACAGTGTTTTCGGTTACCAAGACATGTCGTATATCAGTCGTCAAGCTACATAGTCCATGTGCCAAACTTCCGTTGGGGAATGCCTGCCGAATGAGGCGTTTTGAAAATGGATTAATGATTCATGGTCAGTTCAAGCCGTGAAAGTCCTGTCTTTCACCTAACGACGAAAATGGCCAATGTCAGGATAGATTACTATGAGCTCTCCGCCAAACATACTGTGGCAGGATTCTGTAGGTCGTAAAGAACTGAAGAAAAGCCAAAGGTTTCCATTGCTAACTAACGAACTGCTGAGAGATGGCACCAACAGCTGTGCCAGAGGCGTCGACTACGTTTGGTAGCGCTATGTTTATATACGGACCGAAAAAGATGTGGTTCCCGTTTGCTTGCGCTGCACTACTCATGACATCATGAGCAAGTCACATATCGAGTGTGGCCTGGGAATGATGAAATGTTGGGGAGATGTGATATTAGATCTTTGTAAGACGAAGGATAGCATAGTTAGTGATTGTTTTCAACCGTTAAATCCCAAATTTCTTGAACATTGGGTGACATTTAGAGGAACTGCGTGAATAAGACAGAAGACAAGAAACATTAAGTCGGTTAAATGAACACACAAGGGTTTCATTGCGTGTGCAGTCTACTGACGCAATCAACAGACTATAAAGTGACCAGGGAACTGGGGATGTACTGTTATCATCGCCATATCGAAAAATTGAATTGAATTGAATTGTATCAGTTTGACTTACTAAATGAGCTGATGTAATAAGATGAAACCATGGCCAATTGAGTCCAGTTCACGCTTAGTAATCCTCACATATTTAACAAACTAGAAAAGGTGTTGAGTCAACTCATCAAAACTGGACCTAGTTACTCAAAATCCAATTCACACATGTCCCTCTGTTGGCATATATTACACTTGACTCTGTATTGTGTATATTCAATCTGAAAACTAGACGGTCGTCGATCGTAAATACAAAGAAATTCAACAGAAAGTAACAGTGGCGAGCTTTTTGTAGAGGTAGTAGAGGTAAGGGTAATCTGGCCAACCGGTGCGAAATTTTAAGCTACCAATTTGATCGCATCTATTCTGAAGGCTGTTTACCTAGTGAAGACACATTGACTTTTGTTAGTTCACCAGACGGTCTGATCAAGTGTAGATGTCCTGTCTACCAGGGCTCTGCTGTGGAATCAACTACTTGTCGGTGCACTCTTGTCTAGGTGGTCTGGCCTTACTAAATCAGTCGCCCTCAAAAACAGTATACATGTTGAGAACTTAGCAGAACCACTTGGCCAGCACTGACCGCTGAAAGGTCAGGTGCGACTCAACAGGATGATCAGTGTATGGACCAGCCGGAGATTGAGGGCGTGGCTTTGTCCTCACTCAATCACATAAACGCTTATAACAATTGGGTCACAAATGATTCTCTTGTAGACCACTTGTGAACATTTCCAATCTATGGTCTAAGCAACTGTAGAGAGAAGATATATAACGGAACTAGTTAAGATTTTTAGACAATTTCCCGTTTCCCAAAAATGCGTTGCATTGTGTGAGGCTATGTTGGAAGACTGTGTGGGTTGTAATGACCAAGTTGAGTGAGTTCGTAACAGACACAACGCAGGTGTGAACGAAACGCGCAAAGTAGTGCAGAATGTCCAACTTGGAGTTCGGGGCAGATAATTAACTCGCATGAAGATATCGAACGAAAATAACGGTGAAGTTATTCGCAACGGAATTGACGAGCAGACACCTGAAGACGATTTCACCCACAATTGGTTGCTTGCTATGCTAGGATAAAATGTTACGAATGATTAACGTGAGCCAAGGTATATAAAGTGAAATGTTCCCATTGCCAACTGTCTTGTTTCTCCTGACGTTAGCAGTCCATAACTGGATCATACAAAATTATACCAGAGGAAGCAACCTATGGTAATTGATTAGTACGTGTGCCTACATAGGCTGACCTCTTGTGCTACCTCGGTGTGGTGGTCGGGCTTGATTGCTGTTTTGCTCCGGCGGGCAGTGTTGACTAAAACTTGGGTCATTGCACGTTCTACCTTGTCTGATTGACCAAAAGGGAAGCAGCGAGACAAAAAGCAGATGGTTTTGTTATGCTTGTTGAACATGTGTTGTGTTTTCGTTCGACTTCATGTCTGTTCTTGCCCAGTCTGATTTTGTGTTTGTCAGGTTTTGTTTGTGCAGTGTTACGGTTCCTCTGTGAACGTGCTGACTCTCTTGAGAATAGCTTGTGTGCCGCCGGGTGTGTTCATTCGAGGTTGAGACATTGTTTGTTGTTGTTGATGTTCATGATAAGGGCGAGGATATTCCTGTTTGAATTCTACAAAGTTGCTGGTTCTAACGTTCTCTGAAGGGTTCTTTGGGTTGATGTGCTCCATGTGCGTGTATCTGTAAGCTTCGGCAGTATCTGAGCTCCTTTTCCGTTTTCTTGCTGATTCCCTTCCAAGGTGATCACTTGTTATAACGTTACGACTTCCTTTCCCTCTCGGATTCGTTCAGTGACTCAACTGTCTTGTGTGGTGTCTCTGGTGGATGATGCTCGTGTGTTTCGGTTCGGTTCGGCTTGATGTTACTTTTCGCCTGGTCTGAATTTGTATGTGTGCTGTCTGTGGACTATTGTTGTCTGTGCACCATTGTTTGCTGAATCTCTTTGGATATGGTTGTCGATCTCCTCCGAGGTGTTTGATTCAGTTGCGTCTGCTTGTGTGTGCTTCACCTACTGCCTTGCAGTACACGCTTTTAAGCCGAGGGTTTCGGTCGAGGGCCCTAATGGCAAGATAAACCGGGTCGCCCTGTCTGCTACACATGGCAGAGTGGATAGGCGAGAGTACGCTACTGCCAGACGCTCAGTCCCATCATACCCCTCCAAAGTAAACCCCCGAGCAGATAATGCTCAACCAGTTCTCATTGCCCAGATGGCCAACCTGAGACAGGCTCGGAGACGCAAGACGCCTTCCATTTGGACATGGACATGGTGCAGCGCAACAGAACGGCTGGAACGAAGCACCGCAATGATCATGATGGAAACGCGTCGCACGCAAATGAATTAGTGTTGTTTTTCACCGACTGCGAATGCGGTTTCCTCATGCTCCCTGAGTTTGCTCGCCACATGCTAGTATATGAAACCTACGTTCAACACCATGAGCAACTGCGCCTGCTGCACCTTGTGAGAAACATATTCGACGGACGGTTTTCTGCGATCTGCATTACCTCAGTCGGCCGTCTAAGGTTCACAAAAACCGCACTCCTCACTGGACAGCTTCGTCAGGAGAACAGGTGAGATGCGCAGGCTATTTCCATCTTCCATAACATTCTCATCCAGGATGATTACGTTTGTTTTTCACTTTCATTTCAAAAGGAATCAGAAGCTGGCAATGCCCGTGAGGGTGAAATGGTCCGGCTGGTGGCATTCCGTGTGTGATCTAGTTGCGAGATCCATACGAATCATCATCGTTCATGAAAAACTCGATGTATTTGTCGATCATAGACTGAACAGAGAGGGTTGTGTAAATTGGGATTTCGTCCGTGCCTACCCGGTTGACTATATTTTATCGCTATCCTGTGATTGCCAGTAAACCACACAGACTTGACGGCTTTTTGAATGCTCAGTCAATCATGCCACATACTGCAGCGAGAAAGTCTGCTTCAGAGAAAGATTGCTCAGTTCCTTGGGCCACCGGGAAATGGTACTTGACGACACGGTTTCTAGTACTCACTCTACTAACCTCCGCGCCATCAAACAGGAGGTGGTGCGCCCCAACCGTGTTAATCGCCATACGTGCAGGTTCCAAGTTTGCTCCTCCGCACGATCAACCAACGAAGTAGCCTTTCTCGTGTAGAACAGAGATTGCCATCTCTTCCCATCAACTACAACTCTCGTATGTACAGCGCCTCTCAATCCCTCTCAATCTCTCAGATTATTAGTTGACTCATGCAACAAGAAGAACGGCAATGCAACACTTCAAATTTTTTGTTTGATTGAGCAGTCTTCCTTTCATCGTCCTTTATCATCAGGGCTGAAGCAGGTTCTTCGTGATGCTGTTCGCAGTGCAGCTGAATCAGTTGCCAGCTGCTCCATTACCTTCTGCATTCCTTCTGACATCTTCCTGTCCGTATTGTTGCTCGCATCGAGCAAAGCCAAGAACATTATTCGCAACTCTCACATCACGTTTGCAACCCCATCAATGTGCGTACGCCGTGCGACACGAACAATACGTGCGTGGCTATGAACTGCCACTGGGGTACCTTCAGTAAATTGCTTCGCCAATAACGGCGTCGTGGGTTTTATCCAATTTTAATAGTATCCTGTCCAGCATTCCTTCCCGAGTAGTGGCGAACACAGTTGCATCTGCTGCTTATCCAAACTTGACTGCGTTTAACCGCCACATGAACCCAAAATGGTCGGCCGGGCATTCAAATACAGCCACCAGTTGCCCCCTTCGCTGCGGTCCACTTTATCACCGAACGGCCTATGCGCGCTGCATCCAACGTAGCTTCTACTGTACTGTGCACCAGTGTCCACAGGGCAGCCAGCTTTCCTCGGCCGGTCATGAGTCAGACCAGTTCGGCCTCGTCCTCGATTTTCCCCAGGAACGCCCGGACATCCCCATCTCCAAACGGCTGCGGCCAGGACACCTCCAACTTTTCGTCCTCCATGAGACCAACTGTTGTGACCACAAGCAAACTTGTTTTGCAAAACTGAATATCGCGTTAAATCTCAGGCACGTTATGTAAAAACAGAGAAACAAGCGCGTGAACTCATTTGCATGGTTGACTTGTATGCACACACATTGATGGCAGGACCTTTCAATTCTTTTTGGCGGGACCTTCCACATACTGCCTACACATCGCTTTGATAGTCACTTCTCTCACATCTCCCTGGCAGTGGGACCGCTCCGTGGTTCCACAGTGCACGCACTACGCCTCTCAAAAATATATCTGCATTTCTTGCAAAACTGCAACGTCCGCTATCGATCACAAGACGACATACATGTAATTTGGTCAAAAGCTCAAATGACGTATGCAATAGGGCCGTTTGAAAGCCTGTGTATGTTGCTACCCTAAGCTTGCTTCGAGGGATTTAACGTGGTGAGTTAGGACATCGATCAACCGTCTGTCTAATTCCGATGGGGCTGTGAGGGTTCTCACAACTGCTCTGATATATAGTTTACGAAGTTTACCCCAATTATAAATCCACCATCCGTCTCAGGCAAAGTCGAAAAGTGGCTTACACTTACGGAACTCGGATTTGCTAAGCGACGAGCGCAATGTTCTGTTTTGCAAACTTGGACATGCTGGTCCAATCACCGTAGATTCAAGATGCGACGTTTCCCGACCAGTTAGTCGCTTCTTCCTCGTGTCCACGGTCCCTCTACTCATTCGAACCAGATTTTGGCCATCTTATAATCATCCTGTATTCGGCGCTCACAATGGAAATTTCTTCCAGCGTATATGAACAACACCGGGTGATCCAATATCGACAGTGACAGAACGAATTCCTAGTGTTTGTCGCTAGCTAGTAACCGTTCCCTAAATATTCGCTCAATGCTCTCAGTGTTCAGTTGGAATGGTATACTTCCGAGACACGGCAACGTGTTTCTCAGGATGATGACTTTGTATAGCACTTTACTGCGATATTCTTTATCAGAATATCCCCGAATGTGTCCCTTTCGGGTTGAAGATGTAACCAAGTAAAGTTGCGGGTTCAGCGTTCTGTCAACACAAGAACTCATCTGTTATCGTGAGAAATAAGGCTTTTAATCTCTGAGGTTGTGCATTACAAAACACCCGTGACATCATTCAGGGCTCACAGACATTGTAGTCACCTACTCAAACTATCTGTCTGATGAGTCCAAACAAGAAGATGAAGTGTGGACCTGATCATCAAGGAGTATTCAGAATCCTGTCAACGATATCTCTGATTTTGGATACGAGACCTATTTTGATGCTTTGTTAATCCCAGCCTGTCCGAAACCAAAGTTTAGCAGTTCAGCAGATGGATCGAAATGGTACCATTTGTTTTTGGCTTTTGTGTTTGTTTGTTTCTACAGATTGTTTTCGTATGTGCATAATCGTAAGTAACTGCTGCAACCTTCTGGCTATTTTCACGGAAAGATCAAATATCGGAAGTAATCGGAGGTCTTAAATTTTCCCCCGCGAAATCCATGGTATTATCATCAAGTTATATTTCAAGTTCATCCACTCAGACAAAAATAACGGACCACATATCTAAAGTAGCATATTACGTTGGTCTGAACATACGTGGTTATCAAGCAAAATACTCGATACATTCATCCAACTGATGTCCTGATATACAAATTTAGGAATATCAATGATAATGAGGGTTATGTAAGTGACCTGTTGTTTCAGTTCATCAACTTGTAAGTGGTCGGTAAACTGATGTTTTTCGAACACGCACACGGTAAGGCATCGTAACTCACGACAATGTGAGCATATACATGCAAATTACATGACAACTCTACACAGGCTGTTAGTATGCCAATATCTTTCACCGGTTAGTTAGTCTACGAGTTGTTATTGTTCGCTGTTGGATAAATAACTAAGGGCTCAGTCCGCGCGACTGTTCAGGCGAGTGAATTTTCCAGAATTCAACCGGAGACATTTCCCCCCAAGGCTCTTATATTATTGGATTTGGAAAGGCAATGGCGGTCTAAACAAACTACAGCTGACAGGTGCACAATTCAAAGAACGGAGGTACTGTGCAGATGTCTTCGTGTATTGGTGAAATTTATCTGTAGAAGCTGTTGCCTTATTAAAAAATGAACAGCTTTCTTCCCATACCATTTCCAGATTCGAGAGGGTTGCCATACCAAATTTGTAGCGCCATTTCATGCGGAAGACAATAATGACATTGCGTAAGTCGTCAGGTATCAGAGATAGTAACGGTCAAATAATTATACCTGTCACAAGCAACTGACACTTCCAAACCATTATCAGTATAGCTACTCAGGTTAGCACAACAAGTCCCTGAATCAAATACGCTTGTCTGGGAAATTCGACAACATACCATCTTCTGATTTCGCTCCACATCCTCGCTAACTACTGCTGAGTGCAACCGATTTGGCAATAATTTTGGATCATTACTATAACCACTTTGAATTTTGGAATGTCTTATTAATGCGTCTCTATAAATGATACAGCTTGTGCTAAATCTAGCATGGTATTCAGTCAGATTGCCATTATTCGTTGTATTTATTTATTGTGGCATTATTACTTGTACCACGAGTTAGGGCGCCTGAAAATCAATTCATCCTCAAGTTCGGTTCCATATTTGCATGTTAGTAACCATCCCATGAATAAACTGGGATGCATGTCAGTTCTTCTCTCGCGAAACCCTCTTCCACGCTCTTATTTCATTCAGGCAGGCTGCGCTCTTCAAACTTCCACATTTAGTCATTTCGGAATTTTGTGAGCCCACCTATCACCAACAGACCATTACTGGTGGGCTGTATGGCTGCAACGCAACCGGTTGAGGAAACATTTAATGTCTAGTGATGTTTCTTGAATCGTCACTTTTCACCCGAATAATGTGATGATTGACACGTCCGCTTTTATTCACGTCTATCAGAGTTTTCTTTCTTTTTATGACCAAGAGACGTATTACAGTTTATTGAAACATGACGCAATCAAGTCCGTCTTAGGTGCATTAGGGTCCACATATAAGTGTAGTTGTCTAAAATATATGTAGTATATGAGTGGGAGGCTAACGTGCTTTGTGATCTGAGTTGAGTTTATATTTTTGGTCTCTCAGTTTGTAGGGGTTCGGTTTGAATTCACTGGATGGACAACTATGGCGTGGTTTTGCGTTATGCCGGGTAAGTAGTTCCACCAAGCGTACAGTAAATGTATACTGCACTATGTGCCTCAGTGGCTCAATAGCCGTGAATGATCTGAGATGAAGTATCATTGTGTTAAACATGGGTGATATTTCGCAAAAACCACGACACAGGTGGTGCTATTTCAATAAAACTTGGTCACTAAACAACCAACGGTGACGTAGAAATAATGGAAGGGAAGTATCGAAACAACCTGTCAACTGAGATCTCAGATTGGAGGAAGAGTTACTCCAAAGTGTCGTCTGACAAATGCATCCTCATTGGAGTGTCACTTCTGAGTAATTACATTGGAATTTTGGTTACAACAGTGCCGTATAGCTTGGACGGATTGGATCAGTTGACTGGCCAATAATTGACCAATAGAACGATTCGACATCGTCCTCATCACGGAACTATAAAGCACGAATGGAGATAGTACTGTTGGAAATTATCTTGGAAAATGTGGCTAACAATTACGTTTTTTCTCGCTGTTCCTCTTTTGGCTCAGGTATCCTTACTGGATGTAGAAGGTTAGTTTCACCAGTCGGTTCACTAGAGGTTAGACGATTCAGCCTATGAAACATCTGTTGGGCAAATTGAAAGTTACCTTTAAATATACATTTGGAGAATATTTTAGAGAGCTCGGAAGATACAAGATATAGTAACTAAATCAGACTTGCGTTATTCAACGTAGCTCTAATAAGATTACACGCTGAATGTGGGGGAAAACACAAAGCTATGGTGCAACAGCTTGCGGCAGTTGTTTATTTACCAGAACTATCCTGATACTTTGATGCAGTTGGCTGTTTACTGCTGCAATCCGGATGGCCATGCACATTATGGATTTATTTTTCTATCATTCATAACCATATCAACCAGCACTCATAACGGACTTGAATGAATAAGAGAAAGCTGCTCAATCATGGGATTGTCAAACGTTAGGAGCCGAGAATTTCGTGACCTACATTTTATCCTGTAGGATCCATTAGGCACACATTTTTAGGTACACGTAACTATAAGCCGTACTTATGGGAGAAAATCTAGCGGGTTTACGAATGAAACGTACAGAACGTAGTTCAACATTCGTCTATCTAAGCTGTCTCACCTCACTTGAACTTGCTTCAGGTGAACGCTAAAGTGTATTCTTTATCTGAATGACGTGGTGATCAGTAATGAAATTTGTAGCACGATATGATTTGGTAGGAAAATAAACGAATATCAACATAAACAACGCTGGCATCCAGAATTGATCAAGCCACTTTCAAGTTAATGGTAGTTGGATGGGTAAGCCACATTTAGGAACAGACTGCCTCTGTATGTGAATGATATCGTACATTGTGTCAGTTTATGGAGGCTGCATGATGCCCTTGTTGCTCTGGAACCTCCCGAACTCATGAGTATTCTCACTTTCCGTACTGTTTGAAAAATGACCGTCAGATCACGGTAGTAATTGTCTCAGAATGCATACAAGTGCATTGACAAAAAAATACACGTTTCTTTTCAATTCAACCGTTGACAGAGATTTCTGGTAAGCATCACTATTATACCACTCACGCGCAACCAGCAATTAGTTTGGGTAACGATGCCTTCACTTATAAGTACGCGTGTGTTCCGGTGTGTGCCTACGGTGTCGATTGACCAGTGAAGGGAGAGTTTTTGGTGATCACATCATTCTCAAAGAGCTTTCTTTGCGCCTCGTTCTAGTTAAAATCAAGGATGGTTGCCAGTTTCCATGTAGTAGGCGTGTATGAATAAAAATAAATCACGAATACCTTTCAGTCAAAGATGTACGTTTTATTCAAGGGGCTTTCACATGCCAGTGAAAACCACTTATTTCACATGGTAGCCAATTAGCGGAAGCGTCCCTATTCACTTAGCACAGTTCGAACTAACTCCTACAAAGTATCACACGTTTAGACAACATTTGGGACTGCAGATTTATCAATTGTTCTAAATTGTAAACAAACGTTATTCACAGACCGCAGACATTTCCTAGTGTGGCCGTTTGCCTCGAATTTTCTCCGCCGATTTTCTTCAGTATAATTTTAATTATGTGGAACTTTCAATGAAATCACTTCTCCAGTCAGAAATCGCTCACTGATGAACTTGCGATGATAGAGTCTAATGCTCTGACGTTGTCTTTGATTTAAGTTAATATACCTGATTTTTGGAATCGCGAACAGATTTCCGAGTAAAATCAATCATTTTATAAATCTTTCCTGCATATATCCTTTAGAATATGTCGTACAAGCGAGGGGTAGGTTGTTCTAGCACAGTTCTATCTAACGTCAGCCTGAAAGTTTTCGAATTTTGCAGGCAGACAATGTAACTGTAATGCTAAACTCTTCGTTTGGTTCCACCTGTTCACATCAAGTGTAACAATCATTACATTCCCGCTGTTCACAAGTTGCTCTCCTGTTATGTCGAGGAGTTTAACATGTCAACCGTAGCTTCGATGGATGAGTGAGAATGCGCACATGCTCAAACTGCATCTCAATACCATTTGATCACCTACTCAATTTCGTCAAAGTGATGTATCAGTGGCACGCACCAGCAAAGGCGAACTATTTTGAAGCTAACTAAAATGTTTGTGTGACTGTGACACTTTGAACGTTTGAACGTCGTCCCCATAGAACAACATAGCTCTCTGATCACATCATTTATTGCCAGTAGTGAAGCAACAGAGACAACTCATGCGGTGACCATGAGCCCAACATTCAACCTAAGACACAATAAGGTCGTTTGTTTTAATAAACCACAAGATGAGCACATGTTTTCACTGAACCAGGCTTATATGACCTGGTTTGCGTGGAGCAGATGATAAGCTTTGCAGCCAAGTTTGTCTGTTCCACACCAAATGCCAAAACCGGCCGGGCAAGACGAACTTCTAACACGAAGGTGCTTCTGCATGCATGCGTACAACCACACAATGTGAGGTTTCCACGAAGCGTACTGCTTAATATGCAGGTTCCAGCCTGTCAGTCCACAAAGCAGGCGGAACCTAATGTTCACAAGCGATTGTTCTAAACTTCTGAAATGATTAGCCCTGACTCTTCCCAAATTGTCTACAGGAAGCTGGTAGGCCGTCAGAAGCTGGCCAACGTACTGAAGATAACAAATGACTGCTACTGCATAGAAGCAAAGAAACCATTATGGAAACTTTGTTGAACATTTTCCTCCTATGACATTGACAGAATTACTCAAGATTACAATCCTGCATGTTCTGTGGACGTCACTCATTAAATTTCGAGGGCTGCATGGACTACTGGTTGCAAGGGAATAGTCAATTATTTGTTTCCGAAATTCTGATTTTTCAGACAACTTTACTGGTAATAGTTGTTAAATTCTTTGTTCATTCTAAACGCAAATTGCCTATATGTTTAACGTAAGCTCCCAACTTCATCACCATGGGGTCATCAGTACGGACTGATGTCGATGAACTAAGTGTGATTAAATAACAATGATCGTAATTGATAACATTCTAATTAGCATTCTAACTATTAATTAGTTGTGGGGAAGTAAACGATCGATTCCAAACGAGGGATCACTCGCTACTAGTTGGGTAGTATTAGTTGAGTCGAATAAGTAACTCGTTTAGATACCCTTTTCATGGTTCATGTTCACCAATTCGTTTAAAACGAATGAAGAAGGCTTTGTTACACGTTCACGGTTAATATGCCATAAATGGTTTGACGTAAAATACGAAGTTAGCCAAGCGAAAGAATAAACGCTGTGGTAAATTACGCGCAAGGAGTGAATAGTTTTAACAAGAATGAGAGAGTGAACAATGAAATTTAGATGAGCAGGTGTGTATTCTTAAGTGTGCACAATTTTGGCCTTAAATCATTGCGAACCAACGAAATTCAAAGCGTGTCCAAAGGCGTCAAGCATGTTTCTGTCATCAGTAGGAATTCTGCCGAAATCCAGGTTGCTTACCATTGGTTCTGTTTCAAATTAACTAATTTACAAGACCACTCCGTAGAGACCTCGTCGTGTATAGGTACTACATAAGGTGTCACCTTTCTTATACACGCTGACTTTTTGAACTGAATGCACACATGCAAATTATAATATATCTTACGTATTACGGATAGTTCAAGGCTGATCAGTCATCCGTCACTGCAGAAGCAAAGCTTTGGTGTAGACACTCGGAGAATGGCCAGCTCTGACGGATGGTTTACGTCAGCCTCATAGTTATCTCAGATTGACTTGACCATACCAATTGCAGAGATATTGCTTATATATTGAGCGACGAACCTGCCTTCCGTCGATTTTCGTGCGTCGCATGTTAACCGTATCAAACAATGATCTCATGTTCAAATGCACTCAGACCTAACGTGGCTTGCCGTATACTACTATATAATCTGGGACTCCACCATTCCCCATCCTTAGAGAATGCAGTCGTCATTTCGGTGTTTCCGCGTACCCGAACCAACCAGCATACTTCTCATGGCATGCGTTCTGTGCTAGTGACAATTCGTTCATTTCTGAACAACGCCAACCAATTAGTCATTATACCGTTACAATCAGACGCAGCTCACTTTAGTAATATCTAATGAAGTAAGTGGTGCTATAGTAAGCAAAATTAAGTATATACCAAACTTGATAAGTTGCAATATGGAACAAAACTCATTGTATCCAGTACACTCCGGTTTCAACCTGAGAGAATCGGGTTCAACTGGCTGAAAATGGGGCTTGTGTTTACTGTCAGTATTTTTGTACGTTCTCGTAAATAATGCGGTTTATGCGTCACTGAACTAAATTTTCGTCAGCCGTCACTTAGTAGTTGATTCCAAGGACAGTGATTACCGTTCAGAACAATCTGGAACATAATATCGTCATAATACCGTACGTACTTCAGAAGCTGTGGCTATGGGTGAGTTGATGCAATTGCTCAAAGTGTACGTATGCTGGGTTTAATTTGCATAGACCATTGTTAAAAACTCCAAAACGTAATTTTCAATTAAACCGCACCACTAAGAGTGTCATGGTTAATCAAGTAGCAGACTATATATCTAATATACGGGTTTATTTAATCTGTGCTGTCTTTTATATTTAACAGCCGAGAAAAATTTCCTTGATGGTATGCTTTTGAATAACTAGCAACAGTGTACCAGCAATTCAGGCGCTCAGTTCTTTAGTACAGCGTGTTCTGTAACCCTGTCTATACGAACTTCAATTAAAGTCTGCCAGTGGAACCGGCATCAGCATTGTTGGTGTACATTACAGTATCATGTTGTGCAAAATGGAATGTTTGGATCGGGTGTGCGGGCGAACGGACTCCTTCAAACTAGCATTAGAAAACCATCGGTCCACACGAATTCCTCTGCAACTCTGTAATTGTAACTTCATTAGAGATTGTGTTGTTGTAAAAGAATGATCAATGAGCATCCTAAGACTGTTTGCCAGAAAGAAAAACTAACCATTCCATTTTCTGCTGGAATTTCCACATTCAAATGCAACAATTCCCTTTTGCAAATCGACGATGTAGCAGTTCCAGAAGGTAAACAGAATGGCAAATGAGTTCAATCGGTGTATCATTTGTGTTGATTAGTAGTTGCAAAAAGATCACAACGAATCACTCATTTTATGTATTTCTAACATTGTACTTGATCTTGAATCTGCATCTACACAACAGAGCAAACTCTGAACCTCGCTATTCGCCGTGTAGCAGGCAAACCTGTTTTTCTGACTTGTCAGCTCAGTATGTGACAGTGACCAAGGGGGCGCCGAAGCATCTGGGTGAAAATTTGAAACTACATAGCAGTTATTAATCTTAAAGCAATGTAGACTTGAGAACGTCATACACACCATCGATCACAGTGTAGCATCGAATCTCATTTGCAAGATTTTTGGTAGCGAAAATGTTATGTTCCTTTGTGGTCCCAACCGAACGGACGCATAGTGTCAGTAAAGTAAGTTACAACATACAGCCATCCATCCCCGCAAAATTTCTGCTATTTACCAATAATCTATCTGACATGAAAATTTATCGTCAGGTAATTCAGCATTGTGTCAAAATCAATCCATTTATACCAGACGTGAAAAGTATCACGTGAAGATTCACGTTAACCAACTTTGGCTAACTCATACAGAACAAATGAAATTACAAAATCGAGGTCTATTCGAATCAATCCAAACTGGTATAATTCATGTTGGATAAGTCGCTCATGAATAAAAACGCGATTTTTTCTTGAAACCTACTTCACACAATTTTCAGTAAGCGTGGTGGTGATATCAGTGTTAATTTATAAGAATTGGTCAACAAATATTTACATTTTTGATCTGTAGTTTGTCATAAATCCGATGGACTTGACGAAGGTGTCACTGTCCTAACACACTTACTAGCAGACCTCCAATTGCTTTGTCAAAGTTTGTGACTGGAAAAACTGCGTCAGTGATACCATTATCACGCACTCTGTGATGCAACACAGTGAAGTTATTATCCCACGACTTGACGACCGTAGTTTTGAATTTTTCATTACAAAACAAAGTCGCATTTTCTACCAGCCATCCTTTCAGAGGTTCGTATGGCACATCTCATTTTTGTGATCTCACTCTTTCAAACACCAGCAACTCGGGTTGTGAAGTAAACGATTGCTGCATTGAACATTTCAGGTGGGACGGCCGCCAGAAGAAGTGAGTTTGGATGAAAATTTTAACCACTTCGGTTTCGGCACAAATTGATGGCTACAGACAGAAAGCTTGTTATATTCCCTCGATTGTGGTGCTGTTGGACCTATGAAACTTCATCCACATTTGTTTAACGAATCACAAATAGTTGATTGGACGTAGGATCGAAAAATAATTCAATATAAGTCGGGGTTTATATTATTTCGAGCTGAACGTTTTCCATATCGCGGCTTCGGATTTCAAATATACCTTTAAGCTGGCCCATCTCAGAAGGAAGTACTACATCTGCAATTAAAGCTTTCTGTCTACCGGAGAACTGTGAAAATGAGTTCTGCGTTCGAACGCACTCCTGATAATAGAGTCGATAAGTAATTAGTGCTGAAGTGGATTAAGCACTCTAATTTGTCTGTTTGTTCCCGTTTGCTCTCGTGAACAATTGAAAGTGATTCCTGTGTGCAAATACGTTATAAACTGTGCATCATAACAGAGTAAGTGGAAAATTGCGGAGGAAGAACAGGACTCAACGAAGGATAGTTGTATTACAAGTGTTGAGACAGATCAGGTCACTACAGCGAACCGACGTTCTCTAAGACTGCAAAAGACAATTCTCGCCTTAGTTCACACACGGATGATCAGAAACTGTTAGACCACAAACACAAGTCTGTTTTTTATCATACCTGTAACAACATGGAGGTATATGGACTGTCCGAATGAACCGATGAGTTGACTAACGACATAAAACGACACATCATCACTTTCTAGTCAGTATCAAGAGAGAAATTGGTGAGTATTATAAATTACAATTAAAGGAGTAATTCGCATGTGAAAATTCGTCCGCACATCGGAATTAACAAGGCGACCAGCAAATAGGACCACATTCTCAGTTCATCGTTCAAATCTGCCCCCTCCATACTCCGTAAAACTTGATTTCACTGTAGTAGACATACTTTGCTTAGACTATCTTCAAACGTTTCTATCAAATCAGCCATGCCGTATATACAATTTGACAGCCACGAAAAAACCTAATTTCAGTACAAGGTGCTTTACGATTTATTTATCTCTGCTAGAACCGAAATCGTTTGGAGAAGGTTTGTTTCAGTGTTACTCAACATTGTTCCAGTTGGCCTACTGAACTATTACACGAACATTGCGAAATTCCATCCTACTATTTTGATTCAGAGTTCACTACTGAATATACGTATGAATTATCCATTAGTAGTGTCGGTAATAGTTTATTTCTTTATAGAATTACAACAGAAATACAAAATATTTCAGTTGCAGGATCAATAATTTCAGCGACGTTATTCTGTCCAGTCGATGCAACGCTTAAATGACTTACCTGGCATTCGCTATACTGATGGCAAACTGTCAATTCGTTAGTGTCGCAACTTTAGCAGCTGATTATCAAATATACTACTGTCGTATTCGGCCAAGTGATAAAACAGGGAAGACAAGATTGTTTCTATAGCCAAAAGGACAGTTTGTCGAAAGACATGAGAGCTTTCATGTAACGAATAAGATGAGCGTAAAATTGTAAACGGTAGTGCAGTGCTCTTGTTCTCTGGCACGAATGAACCACTGATAAAATTCAATCATTCGTATGTTCACTCATTCGCAAAATACTTACATACATTATGTTTTATCCACTAACTCTTCTTTTCTGATGCACCCACCACATACAAAGTCATATACAACTATTTCGCTGTAATAGGCCTCATGTTGTAACTGATTTAACTACATGCGACAGACTGTAGGTAAAGCGATCAAGCTGAACATCTGGAGCTGTTGAGATTGTGCGTAAACTTTATTTGCTACACAGAGATGGGACAATGGCCTCCGGTATTACTATTTGTATTCACGTTTGAATCAAAAGTATTCTGGGAGTAATATTTCGAAACAAATCACTGATTAACCCCAAAACCTAGATAGTGGAATGTTCATTTTTATTGTGAAAATAATAAACTATATCTTTTGTCACATAATTTCCGTCAACTTGCTTTGTTGTTCAACATGCCGGGGCAGCATGATGACTTATCAATCAGTCTTCTGCACTCAAGACAGTCATCAAGTTTTCTCATGTTCCATAGTCAAGAAGTGGGTCTCAATGAAAACAAAATTAACCGGGTAAATATTCATGCAATCGCATGCTGGTTACAAACAAGCGGTTGCTGGTAATTGAGAAGCACGCAGCCACCACATTGAACTAATCTAACGGTTGGCTCTACTTTGTGAGCCATATAGCGGTTACCGGCTGTCATCATCAAAACTCAAAACGGAACTCAGGTCTCATTCATACCTTACTCGGTATGCAAATTATTATTGTGCTGAGTAATGACAAAATACACCCAATAACCTGAGTAAGTAAGATAAGGTAGTCGTGAATAGTGAGCGGAAAACTGCGTAATATTGTTACACAGATGCGGTAGTATCCGCTAACTTCCAGATGAATGAACGACCATGCATGAAGAATGCTTCCGACCAGAATTTTCATTCAACTAGGATGTTTACGGCTGAGCAGGCTGCGTTAAAATTATTCTATGTTTGCGATAGCAAGCAGTAAACGGTGCCTTCAAAACATACTACGAAATTTTACTCATGACGTTTGCTTTTCAAGCGTAATTGACCTAAGTTCATTAAGTGTTCAAGAATCGTGCTTGGTTTGGGGAAGGAACAAACCTCCGCATTGATTCGAAAATTGAGCGATCGTTTTTTGCGCCAAAGCTTGCAGTGATCACGCTGTCGCTGGTTAGCAGAGCTGTTTTGTGCTTTCTTCAGAGTTCCGTCTCCTTTGCTCGCTTCAACTGTTCTGGTCTTTTGTTAGACAAAATGACGTTTGCATACCACTCGTCATTCATTTCTTAACGACCGTTAGCTAGATGTTCCTTCTACTTCTCTCACCGAATTCTGAATTGGTAGTTTTGGCTAATTGCTGGCGCATATATTCAAAATATCCTGACAACGAGCTCAGAATGGGTCAGTTTTCTATTCACCATGTTTGTCACATACGATGAATTGAGGCCAATTTAACTGCGGCACTCCCTGTCCATGGCTTTCCTGGAGTTCGGGATTAAAACTTTGAAGATACAAGCAATCGATGAAAACAGCTGTATGTTTTTTTCAGTGGGGACGAACCCAACTTCCTCGCAGATATAGGTTTTGCAGTGTCTGTTATTGTCACAACTGCTGAAGCCTCCTTTCACTTATTAACTGTACGAAATCAAGAGACAAGCAGGTCGAAAATGTCGGTATTTCCACTGTAGATACACTATTCCCAGAAACCATTATATACTCATCAGATATTTCAAAAGTGCTTGAATCCTGGTGAACAGCAATAAAAATTGATGCAAAGCAAGCTTGAGCAACAAATTCTAAGGAGCATTTGAAAGGGAAGCGGCTAACTATGAAGCATGAAGTGTGTACATATGTTGACACTTCAGAGTTTTAGTTATCGCAGTATTGAGGACGTTATCAGTGGAAAGATTTTTTTCGAAATTCGATAATAACAGATTTTTTGCTCACCAGTTTGGTTACGCACGGGATGAGTTTTTGTTCGGAAAAAATTAATGTCAGGAATGCTCACATTTAACTAATATGTGAAATTGTTAACCGGCGTAACAATCCAATTGCGTACTGGTGTTGTGTTACAGTTGAATAGCTTCAACCAGTTGCATAAATCTCAAGCCTATCAATTGGAACGTCTTGAGTCCTGAATATCGCCGAGAAAATCGGCTGTTCAACTTAGGTGAACCAAGCTTCAATCCATCCCTTACTACCTAGTGCTACTGCAGTTATCACCCTTCAGATTAAGGTATTCTTTTTTGCAGAAAGCAGCATGCACAATTTGATTCAGTTTAGGATTCTGTAATCGGCTGTGGTGGACCGAGCCCCGAGAGTGTGCTCTACATTATTTTTGAACAACCGAACCAGAATGGCTCTTCAGGAAACTCCAAGAGGGTGTTTGTGTGGTTCAATGCCGATTTAGTGTAGAAATGCAGTCACAGCCTACAGAGAAGGATATAGCGCTATAAACGTACCTAATTATTTTGATCTTTGGAGTGGCAGAATGATTACAAATGCTAATTTTAGAAGCGTGTGACTTTGCGACACGCGACCGAAGACTAGTTTATTCCATTAAATCTTCCCTTCAAATTTATTACCAACACCAATTGCGATGGAGGACATACATCGCGAGATGTTAACATTTCGTTTACTCTCTTCAGTCACGAACGTAAAACATTAGAATATATAAGACATGCGGTTAGCAACACAATAAAAACATTCAAGCATCCGGTTTACGTGAAACAAACGACTGGTCTTTTCGACTTGTGTAATCTGTTCACTGGGTTCGACTGGTTTTGTAGCAACAATTTTGGGGTGAACAGAGCTGGTGGTCCATTGACAGTGTAGCTGTGAAAACTGTGCACAAACTCAGCATACAATTTGCCATTACGTTAACAAGGAGCGGAATCCTAGTCAAACGTGAATACTGCAATTTCCCACCGTTTAATCCATTCTCTGAGGGACGCTTGTTCAAGCAAAATTATTTTGTCACTCTCTATGTCACAGCATCATTAAACAGAGCACCGACATCAATTATTCTGTACTGCACTGAGTCAACATACCTTTTCTCTCAGTGTACGCAAAGCTGCAGGTTGGTAAGTGGGCGGTGGTGTGTGAACCCTAAATGCATGATTCAGGTTTTGAACAGTTGAATCATACTAAGTATTGCAGGTCGAACTGCGTTAGCTTCACAGTCGCAGAGTCCAAATCGGGAAATGATCGAAATACTTGTTTTTGGCGTAGGTCATGCAATCATTTTTCAAGTTTAGTGGTACCTACATACGTAACACAAAGTAACTGGTGCACTAAATGCTGTTCTGATTACTCAGTGATCGGTAATTTATATGATAACATATGACATTTTGCCAAACGTCGTGAAAACGCTTCCTAGGATTGTACCCACCACAGTAACTCATTTTTCCATGCCATTAATAGCAATCACTGCCTGTTTGCTGACCGAATCCAGTACTTCCCCAAGATTAAGTCAAATGGAAGCCAGATGTATAGGTTGACTTATTGTTTATTTGGTTACATAAACTAGGACGTCTGAGTACAGTTGTAAAATCTGAGGTGTTTTCAAGAAGCGTTTTCGAAAATCAAAGAACATTGATAGGAATCACATTTATTAAAGTGGAAGACAAGTCAGTTACGAGCACGGCCAAGTTTTGTATGTATTGATGCGCTGAAAATATAGAAATTGGTCAACAAAGACGCTAAAACACTGTGTACATCAACAGTGCAGCTGAATCGCGTAAACCGCTGTAAACAGTAGAGTGTTCGGTGGAGCGAATACTCATCTCGTGAAGTTGACACATTAACCGTACTAATTTTCGCAAGGATTGCAAACCAGAATTGACCGAAGCTGTACAAAGAGTTCAAAATTAACACGGTTAAATTTTACACAATAACAGGCCGACATAACAGTGCTTTTCTCCAAGGAAAACCAGTTCAAAATATCCTTGATTTTCTCCTTCTGCAGCAAAAACGTTCTCCAGAGAGGCTGGTGAGATTTGATTACATCAACTGGTGTGTACTAATTGTGAAAATATTATGCGTCGTGATAGAGCATCCATGTGTGTTGTCGGTATACATTAGGTGAGTCAACACAATATCTCTACACCAAAATGTTCTAAAGGACCACAACAGATACCATGAAGAACTGGCGAAAATGAAAATCCCAACGATGTCGGTTGTGCTGACTGACAAACAGTTCACTGACACGATATTCGAGATATCGGCCGAAAAAGTAATCGTAGAAACACAGAAAGGAACTTGCTGAATGTTTCTCTTAATCCTGTGAATCGCAATTATTTAATTGTCGTACGTGCATCCACTGTGAATCAACAACACTCTATTCAGTAGCAAGTCAGTCCTGCAGCAAGATGCGTCATTCGGTAAAATATAATATCCCGCATAAGTCATAAACAGATGCCATTAATTAGCAAATCAAATCACGTAAAATGTATTATCCTGCCGTTAGTCTCCAGTTAAGACGCCGTCCACGTCCAATGTGATAACATGTAATTATCATTCTTCCTCGTTATATTGTGTTATCAAGGTGCTATATTTACCTATTTGAAAACTTAAACGTTTGATGTGCACCGTACTCAATTAATGGTACTGAACTGAATTTATTCGAGGTGAAGGCACTATTGGTTGCCAAGTTGCGGGCAAAGTTATTGAGGTTGAGAAACATGTTGACCACAACCGTACCATACATCACTCGACTCACTGCGCCAAAGATATATGTGCACAGTTCTATATATAAAGTGCATCTTTGGAGCCTCACAGTGGCTATCGAGTGCATGGAAATATGCTTATGTGTGCATTTAGAGAACCGTGGTAGGAAGTTTTATCCGGTTGTTACAGCACGTATCACTGTGTATCAGTAAGCGTTACGTCAGATTTTGTCGGATTGACTTGATCCCAGCTGTTCACGACTAACCTCAAGAAAAGTTATCATAATCAGACTAATTTGTGAAAAGTTGCATTAGTGGAAACCTGCCAAATTAGTTCCAACCCTACTTCTAGAACACTAACTTTCAATTGTCATGCACACTAGAACCGAACAGTTTTGTAACATAACCTGAACCCAATTGTCCATTCGATTTTGTCGAAACGTGGACAGTTTCTTGCATTTTCTATTCTCTAAATGACAACGATGGGTGTATCGCAAGGCTCACTGCAGTGATAAGCCTTTAGTTTCAGTAGTAGTGTTGTATAACAGGCAGCCCCGTTTGTGAGCAGTATATTGCGTGTATTCGGGAACTAAATGGCAAGCCACAACCCCCGGAGGACGATGGGCCAGAAGCGACTACAGGAATACTTTTTGCGCACTGTGGGGGAAGTGCAAAGTAGTGCCATCCAATGTGTGTGAATGCACGTCAGGCGTGCAACTGAGTGTACGTGTTCTTTGTCCTATGGTTTTACATAACATCTACGAGAGGTCGTGCAATACATAACTTTGCAGGCCAAGCTTATTTTGCGGTCACAACAGTAGGAACACATTACTTAACACACAAGACTATAGACTATCAGAAAATACAGATACCTTCTGTGACAAATAATCCGGTGTATCACCCGCCGTCACTTTATTAACAAAAGACGTTTGGATATTGCTGTGACAGTCCAATGTGTGAGTGGTTTGGGGGGACATCCATTATGTGGTGAGGTGACAGATGGAGGAACTACTAAAAGGGAAGTTCCCAGGCCCTCGGAGTGTCTTCATCATCCCCTCTCAGACCGCAGGTGTGTGTGGCATGAGGTCAATATCTCTTATTTAAATCTCGTGAGAGCCTCCGATTTCCGCAGATAATTTACTTCCCAGTCAAACTTGAGGTTCAAAAGTATACAAGTATTTTGAGACGTCCTAAAATTGTCGAACGCTAGAGCTAGTAAAAATGTCGGAACGCTCTTATCCGACAAAAAATCACACTCACTATTAAGAAAGCAAAACTTGCTTGGTTTCCATGTTTCAGATGATGAACCAGTTCGAAGTAAACAGTTGTTCATGATCATTTTCTTCACTCGACCATTGAATGCTATATATTGCATATCGATTTGATTCGAATTTCGAAGCACATATTAGTTATATCAACTGGTGCACAAATGTTTCACAACTGTTCGTTTCATGCCAAAATGCGTTCTTCATCACAGCAGAAACTAGAAATACATTGTGATATTTCCAAACCGGTTGATCAGTTAGAAAACGCAACTTCACAGTTCACGTTCATAAGTAAGAATGGCTTGCAGTGTAAGAATGAAAGTAGTTTTTGTTCATGCGTTATGAGACGTTTGAGGGTGGAATTAAAAGGTAGCAACTGACATTAGGTGGCCAGTCTCCATTTATTTTTTCGCGTGTTGCGTAAGTTGTGGTGATCTCGCCCTATTTATCTGGGTTTCAACTCAAACGAATTCAGGTTTTCTTAGTAGTCATGTATATTTCCGTTCCAATCATCTCATATATACACAATTTGGACTACAGTACCCAATCTTGGAAAACGTTTCCCTTGCAGTATAACTGTAATGCATAGGAAGGAATTTTGCATGAGTGATCCCCTAGATTATCACAGTCATCATTCAGGCAGGAGTTCTAATCTGAAGTGCGAATGACTAGACGAGTTTTCCAACCCACTCCTATCAAAGATAATTTTCTGCATTATGTGTTCTCAGGACGGAACTGAACCGAACAGTTTCCCGTGTACCAGAATATATAGTTAGCTGGAGAGCATCAGCATCGGTAACATCCGCGTGCGCTAGACACCTTTTGGGACACAGTCTATTTTTGACAGAATACAGCCTATCCTAATTCGGGCGAAGTCTTGGAGAGAAAACGTTCGACAGAAATGCATAATTAAAGCACCCAACAGATTTTATATGAACCACATTCCTCTGTCGAACTTAAGGTTCAAAAGTATACAAGTATTTTGGGACGCCCTAAAATTGTCGAACGATATAGCTAGTAAAAATGTCGGAACGCTCTTATCCGACAAAAAATCACACTCACTATTTAGAAAGCAAAACTTGCTTGGTTTCCATGTTTCAGATGATGAACCAGTTCGAAGTAAACAGTTGTTCATGATCATTTTCTTCACTCGACCATTGAATGCTATATATTGCATATCGATTTGATTCGAATTTCGAAGCACATATTAGTTATATCAACTGGTGCACGAATGTTTCACAAATGTTCGTTTCATGCCAAAAATGCGTTCTTCATCACAGCAGAGATGAAGTGTAATCACATCGCAATGTATTTCGTGATACATTGCGGTGTGTTTACACTTCATCTCCCCGCATTAGTCGTCGACATTAAACATGCCAGTCATATGTGTCATACAGGTAAGTACGAACAGAGCTAAACACGCCCACAACCACATCACGTCCCATGTAATCAGGATCACAGAAACTCGATGGGTTGCACCAGCCACGTTTTTGCACACATCGTCAGCTGGTAAGTTTGGATGAGCGTTGCTTCGCAGATATCGCGACAGCAACTGCAGCGAATTTAATGGGTCAACTTGGTGGCCTGTTTCTTTGAGGTGTTTACTGATCGCAGACTTTAGAGTTCGAGCCGCCACTGTGAGAAGATGATGCTGACGCGTCAGAACTTGTTTCAACTACTTCGGGATGTGTTCGGTGACTCATTGTAATAGTTGTCGATCTGTTCTGCTTGTTTGAACGTCACTGCAACTGCAAGTGAACTGGTACACAACATGGGAGAAAAACTCGTTTGACAAACTAACTTCGCGATTATGTATAACTGGTCCTCTGGTTGTTTGAAATAAGCACAACTACGCACCCGCATATTTTCGGGCTAGAGCAGACTTTATTACGTGGTTTATGTCGTTGGCCAGATGGCCACCTTTGAATGGTAAGTATAGAAAACATTCATCTTTTGAGGCATGCGTATGGGCTCAGCACTCTTCTTCACCGTACTGTGTGCCTTGATGAGTTTACCAGGGTATCCATTTGCTAGTAAAAATTGTCTCAGCAACTTCTGTTCTGTCTGCAATGAGTCCGAGGTAACATTTCGCCTAGTTCTTTGAAACTGCATCACAATTCTTACAGATGTTGCTCATTTTGATTTGTTTTTTTAATTTTCTTAATAATATCCATCCCAACCTACTTTCGTCTTATGAACTTAAATCGAACAACAGTTCACCTTCCTCGGATGTGCTCATTACTAGACGTATGCATGGCACGTTACAGTGCTCAGCTCACCGCAGATCGACATGAGGTGGTGAATCTCAGTACTCAGCGTAATCAGTTCTTGTACTACCGTTCATAGTTTGCAGACAAGAAGACAGCGGCCAAGCCGAACACGCTTAACGACCATCCATTTCAGTGGATGACTCATATGTGGAAACCACTAAAATAACCAACTGTGTTCAAGATTACGTGTCTTAGATACATAATATGTTTCCGTCTCCAATAATCCTACGATTGCTTGACCGTGTTGGTTTCTAGAAATAAAGTAGATCGCAGCACAGCATGTACATATTTTTCATACAGATGTGATGAATTCTTTATTTCGTGAGTTTTGCGATATTTCAACTATTGGGAGCTGCAACATTCTTTAATCAAGTTTCTTTGTTAAAATTTATGGGCCGTTTTATGAAGAAAATGAAAAACCGCAGATTTTATAACAGGTTTTGCAGACGTAGTAGAAACGCACTAGTTTCTCAGTGATATTCCAAACGTCCTCAAAGGACAGATGCGCGGTTAACATTTAGATCTTAAATAATCCGTACACTGCTCATGTTGAGTGAACCAAATCATACGACATTTTTATACAGAGAACATTCTGTTCGGTTTTGGACAAATTGGGCATATATTATGGATAGCGTTTTATATTGTGTGCCTTATCTGGAGACTGTTAATTGATGTACGGTTGCAGGAATCGGCGTCTCTTGGCCGAGTTTGTAAACTTTATGTTGATGACTTTTAATTTCGACTGACGAATATTCCTTTGTCTCATTGATTCGGCAGTGGAACTTTCTTCCTACCAGTCTCGCATTATTTCATGAAATGTTGGTCTACGACAGTTTTATTCATAATCGTTCGTGTTAACAGAGATTAGGTAGGGCTGCCAGAATTATCTCTTTATCACAAACATGCATGACGACGTTCGATTGGGGTGCTCTGCGATTAGGTCACTGTTGTGATGTTGTTCGTAACTGACTGCAGGTCCCAAGCCAATTTTAGCTAGTTACTAGCTAATGCACATGTTATGACAGAAGAGGTTGTTATTCAAGAACCTGTGTTATTGAAAGAACATTTGTCGGCTACTCAGACGGGGTTACATCTTTATCATGGGATAGACAAGAGATCATTTCTGGGCTTAGTAGACTGTGAGAATACCAACGAAATTCCACTTAACAACAGCCCTAAATTAGTCAGTAACACGAAGTACCCGGCATTACGCTTATTCAGCAGCAATTTTCGTAAACGTTGGAAATTAAAAAGGCGAACATCGTTTCGCTCGGATTTTTCAGCCTTCAATTGTGCAAAGATGCAATCGATTAGTTTGGCAACAACTATACCCAAGGGTGGATAGACACGAGGGAACCTGTTCAAAAACTCCAGGAAACAGTTTTGGTCTCATGGCAACAAAAAGTTGACCCCAACCTGAAATTCGGTCGTATGGCCTGCTTTCGCTTCGTTATCTTGCCGAGATGCGCTAAACCTATACAGCACAATGATCGACGTAACCGCCTGATAAGATTAAACCAACCACCTGTCGCTTTCTGCCTTCTTGTTATGAGTACGCATGTCACAGGTGAAATCCGTCACTTCAACTGCCAAACACTGGTACACTTTAGCACTTACTGTTCCATATGTAGCCAAATATTGCTTGGTCCCGAACCAGAGTGGCAACACTTCTGTGTTTTCGCGTCGAGCTAGCAAATTGGTAAGAATAACGGACAACTTGAGTAGGCATACCGTCCTCTCGCCGATAAGAATGCGTCGAGATTGTGTCCACTTTAACCATGGAGTTCCAATTTGGGAAGTGGATCGCTTTGAGAAGACCAACTTCAACGCGTCAGCTTCGAATGATCATATCCCAGTGGTTACAAAACTGGATGAATACACTTAGGTTACGAAATGCACAATAGTATTTTGCTCACTGCAGTCAATTAAATGTATTTTATATGATGCTATTGCTCATTTTGCTTCTAGTTGAAGAGTTAGGTAAGTGTTTTTGGCGGATATTACGGAGACGATCACTAACGCAATAGCACATGAGGAGGCCATTTGCACAAATAGCCCCTGCTACTCGCGGACGAGGATTGAGGGCAAAGCACAGGTTCTTCTCGTGATAAGCTTTCCCGATGAAGATTACTGAAAGACGCGATGATATTTGTAACCAGTTGAAATTCTGTGAACTGGAGAGAGTTGGTTAAACTGCAACAGAATATCAATGTCACTTTAACAGAACACTAGACGGACAGGCAAATTTGGCGACACAATGAGTTTAGTGGTGAGAACGTATCAGCCACATTCCAGGCAACACTCGCACCAGTACAAATTAGTTTGTACGATTCAACATTTGACCGCTTGACAGCAGACAAAATGTCGTGTTACGCACGCATAAATTTCGACTTTTGAACAGCATGAGTAACAGAGATTCTGAAGCATTTTGAATAAAAATTATGACGGGAGACTAGAGGTTGAAATTTCGAAAGCCTAGTGAATTTGATTTTCTTCAGAACCGTCAATTAATTGGTCATTCTTGTTGGTGTGGCGTACATAGTAGGGTTGCATTATGTGTTCTCCTCAAAATTTCATCCATTGTGAAAATATGGAAAGTCGATGAATGCAGTGAAGTTACGTGACGTACTATTTTCACAACTAAAACATTCCAATCGAAAATATGCCGAATTTACTACACACAGACGATTTTCGGAAGAGTGAGCAAGTTCACTGGTTACTACTTTGTGTTTCGATAATTCTATTCTAACAGGCTTTTTGAACGTTGAGTAGATTCAAAGGGGACTATATTGGAGGAACTTTGGGACTTGACTAGAATTTTACCGGTTACATAAACAATCTGTCCAAAAGTGTCACGAGCAATACCAAGAGATTAGGAACCTAGAATTTTCACATACGGTTCAGCTTTAAATGAACAAGTCTTCTGCCAGTAATATAACTCCGTTTCTAAAGTGCTGCGTTGAGGGCTTTCAGCATGAATTGCATAAGGCAGCATGCCATATGAGAAGATTCATATTTGTAGGTCAATATTATCCAGTCTGAGTCCTGATGTTGCAAGAAAAATATACTACCACTGATTCCACACTGCTCGTTTCTTTACAGAACATTTGCCGGACTTTTTTGATAAACTCTATAAAGGTAGGTGGACGTCACATTGCAATAAATACTGACGTTCATGATACCAATGGATTTGATCTGGTATTGCGAGTACAACTTTTGAACTGAAACAAATGCGCCTTGGCTGTTAGTTGTTTCGTATATATTCAGCGTGGTTGGATTCACTGGCGCACAGATAAATCTTTTGTAACTGCAGTACTCGGACATTTAATGAAACTAGATGCTAGGCGGAAATGTTTTGTTCTTGCGTGTGCCATCGCTCAATTATCCGTGCTATGGCATACATGCAGCAACTTCGGACAAACTTCATATTAGGATGGGTCGGCCATTAATATGCATTTAATTCATCATGCTTCACGTTTACCAAATTTCTGAACACTGCATTAACTTCGGTAACCTAATATTTGTCGGGTGCCAACCACAATTATACTTATAGCCAGCCGGCAGTCAAGCGTGTACAAGAAGCCGTGTGCGACGACATTCAGAATGACACACCGTAATATGGAATCGAAAAATGCTTTGAGATGAAGACGTAGTGCAACAATTCGAAGTGCTGCTTAATTAACTAGTTAATCATCTTTCGATTTAGCAGTACGAGTTTGTTAATCCTCAGTTTACATGTCACACCTAAGTACTCCACGGTCGCCATTGAGTTTTCAACCAACGTAAGTGATTCTCGATTTTTAAGTATGTGCTAGATGTGCCTACGAAGACGGTTAGCCGCTTGTTACCACTTACATCAACGTCCGTTGTGAAATTGTGGAAACGAATACAGAGTACTGGGTGATCTTATAAAGAATGGACAGTATTATACTTAAATTACACTGAAAAACGAGATGAAACGCACGATAGACGTTCCGTCCTGTTCACTGAAATACTATTCACACGTGAACTAAGATAATATGTTCGAATCTAAATTACAACACAAACTCATTTTCGCATTCTACGGACTATTGTTAACTTGTACATGTCTACGCAACAAACATCACTAGGGTCGACGGAGTGCAATTTCTGCCCAGCCTGTGTAAAGTATACATTGATTACCTTCTTAATAAGAAGAAGTCTGTTTCTAATGCTGATTTATCAGATTGAAGCATAAGACAACCAACACGTACATTCATTTGTATGGCTGGCGGATATCCAAACACGTTGAGGCAACAGTCTTTTGTCATCCTCCCTGGCGACAGCCAAATCATAGTGCCTGCACACTGGTCCAACAGTTGTTTATTGTCTCGCACCTTCCTGGCGTTGAGACCTGCGTTGTAGTTCCCAAACACAAGCTCTGTTCTTCCCACATAGACAACTACCTGTTATACAACACTCCTCCCTTCTGAAGATCCATAGCTCCTCCGAACCCGCTGATGAGTTCTCCCGTCCGACACAATGTTGTTCTCCGGTTTGCTCATCCACTCCTGGTTCGCCGCACCGGCACCTCGTGCCAAATCACCAACTCACTACCTTGCACTCGTTTCGTCTCGTCACTCCTCTTGATCCCGTATACTACACCGTTTCGAGAAAACTAAGTATGGACTTCTCCCCTCAGGCAGCAGTTTTCTTGTACATGAACCTCTGGTGCCTGTGTTTCGATGATTTTAATATTTCACCATTCCCTTGGATTGAACTATCTAGCTTTGCCTAGCCAATGGGCTGCCGGAGGCACTTTGGTGCATGTCTGCGACGGTTCCAAATTTTCTTTGGCTATTCCTGATTCAGCGACGAATTTTCTGGCTGAATCACCATATTGGCTGTAGGAGCAGCTGGGCCCCCCACTGTCGCCTGCGGACCGCTGACACTGTTAGCGGGCAAGTGCGTAAGCTATCACATGTTGTATCATATTTGGCAATTTTGCTCCTTTTGGCAGCAAATGCTACGTCCTGGCAAATCCGATAGATATCATTTCATGGAAGTCTGCTGCCTCAGTTGTCTCGGGATGCCCACCACGTCACAGCGGCCTGAGCCACGCCATCGCGGTAATAAGATAGCACTCAGTTGGCCAACTATTCTTCATTGAGAAGCGATTATTATAGTATTATGGTATACGTTATAGTATAGTATAATAGTATTCCTGCAACCCTCGGTCCATTGTCAATCACCGGAGAATCTCTCCTTGAAGCTTTGTATGCCCTACTGTTTGCGAGGATTGCTCCATCACTAAGCTGTTGAATCAAAATGACGCTTTGCCAGTCTTGTAGCATATATGTTATGGAGAAGGAAAAACAGTGACACAGTTACTGAAATCGGGTACCAGACTGATCAAGGAATCACAAATCTGTAAACGTGATGCCATCGTACTATTTATTCTCTCACAATCTCGAACCACTGCAAAGATTGGTGTTCTGTCTCCACTTGGAACCGTCGATCCAGCAAGTACGGATTCCATCGGTTTAGCACCCAGAAGAGTACGGAGCAATCCTCCTTATTGGGTGAATGCGTTTGCTCCAATGGGGGTGAGAACTCTGGTGGCACACCAAACTACTACTGTCTTATTCTGATCGAACACTACCCGATTACTGCGGTCAGTGATATCTGTTGCCACGATTAACGTTCCTTATACAGACGGAAATTTCGTCGCCAGTTGTTGCACGTCCACTTCTTGTTGTCTTCGCGTGGACCCGCTTCGAATGTTCCAGGTTCATTCAAACCATTTGTCTTTCCGATGAGTTCATACATCGATAAACTAACGGAGTGGGATCGACCGTGATACACTCTTCGACCCAGGAGTTCTCTTCGCGTGCTCATATAATTTAGAGCCACGGACCATTCCTTCGCCAGTGTTTTCCCAGGCACAGGACAAATTCCACCTTGACCCACTTCATGTCCCAGTAGCACCACCGATGTCCGATGTCACCATCATTCCGGAGTGAGGAGTTCTTGATTCGTTTGTGGAAAGTACCTGGGTTGTGGCATATTACCTTTCTATGTTGTTGTGTGCCACACTATCATCCCCATATAACGCCAAAATATGCAGTAGTTCTACTAATTTAGCCATCAGGCGTCAGCATGAGAACGGTGCCCGGATAAGCAGAACGGCATGCAGATGAATTGGTATTGTTTATCACCGACTGTGAATGCGGTTTCCTCATGATCCCTGGGTTTGATTGTTACCTGCTAGTATCCGAAACGTACGTTCAACACCATGCACAACTGTGCCTGTTGCAACTTATCCGAAATGTTGCCCGTCAACTACATCTCTCGTACGTGCAACGCATCTCTTAATCTCTCCCGTTACTAGTTAACCCATTCAACAAGTAGAACAGTCAAATCACGCTACTTCTAGCCATCATAAACTGCCGGATTAGGCTCTCCTACTTTCAACGTCCTTCATCACTACGGCTGAAGCAGCTTCCTAGTCGATCGCTTCTCTGTGTTCCCGTTCTCAGTGCAAACAAACCAGCTGCCAGCCGCTCCATTGCCTTCTGCATCCCTTCGCATTTACCGAAACCGAAAACTTCACTCGCAAATCCTACGTTACCGTCGCAACCCCATCAATGTTCATCCTCCGGGCGACGCAAACAATACGTGCGTGGCTGTGAACTGCCACTAGGAAACCTTCAATAAATTGCTTCGCCAACAACGGCCATCATAGTTTCGACCCGGCAATCCTACTCGAGTGGCGGCAAACACAGTTACATCTGCTGCTCATCCAAGCCTGACCGCATTGAAATGCCAGATAGCCTCCTGATGGTCGGCCGAGCATTTAAATGCATCCCCATCATCCAACGGCTGTGACCAGAGTATATCCAACTTTGCCATGGAACTAGCTGTTGTGACCGCTAGTAAACTTGTTTTGCAGAGTTCCTTATTGACTCGATTCCCGTGCACGTTATGCGGAAACTGGACAAGGAACGCGTGCATTTATCCGCATGGTTAACGAGTATCCAAATATATTGAACGGTGGGACATTTTTATTCGGCGTAATGGCACATTCCACATAGTACCTGCGCACCGTTTCAGTGTTTTTCTCCATCCTGCGTTTGAATGACGTGAAAACCTGTAGTGTTATTCCCGTATGTTCGCACTTTACTACACACAAACGGAACTGCATATAATGTTATACTAAAACCCAAGTTTTTCCAGTTGGTTCATATACGTGGATGTATATGTATACTTGGAATGTGAAACAGAAGACATTGTATATCAAACCGAAACGGCGTTTCCTCTTCAGTAGACGAAAATTAAGCCTATGCGTGAGAGTCTGCTCTATCGCATTAGTTGACATCGGTTCAGGTCAATATGTTTCTAAAATCATAGCTGACTTATCAACGTTATTCGTCCCAATTGAGTTGGCAGGCTAAATAAATACACACTAGTGTTTCTAACAAGAGTATCCAAGGTTTCCTTGCCCGTCTCCCTCAGACTATTTGTCCGATATAATGAGCTGGGAAACCTGATATTGTTCACATCAGGTTGAACACTTTTGTGTCGTGAAGTACGATCCTATTAGTATTAAGTGTAAATGTACCCATGCTGCATAAATTTTTCCTATCATTCTTCTGAAACTTCATTTTATCAGCAAAAGACGCCTTGGATGAAGGTATTCAAACGTTGAATCACGCGTTCTTACCACTCATACACAAATGTGGTGATGATGTTTAACATTTGCGCATTCCTGGGAAATGTTTGCAACGCGTTTTTCAAGTGGACTTTTCTTATCAATCAGCAACCATGCAAGAGTAAATGCCACCGACCAACTTTCATCCGTGCTTCTCTCCGTTCAGCGTGCCACTTGTGGATTGTACATATTTTCTGTACTATATCCACGTCATACAAACTTCAATGAGCATGAGTCCAGGTGGAATGTATAGCGTATCAACACATGTGACAACTGGACGTCTTGCAGCATTAGACATTCTCCTATCTAATTGGCCAAAGTCAAACAGTTACTAGCAACTCCAAATTGGAGATTTTTTACTGACAAGTGAAGCAATCACTGTCAAACATTCGGAACTGTTATCATCCGAACAAAATCGAACAGAACGTTATCTCGGATTAATCGGTTGAGATGATTTCATTAGGATCTCCGATAGTTGCGTTGCAGATCACGTCTGTAATCGGCGTTTAGAACTTCCTGGACGTACCTTGCAATGCAAATATACTATTAATTTGAGAAATTAGATGAAAGGTTGACAAAATTTACACTGATTCATCGGTGCCACATTGTGTTTGCGCACGGTACACTAAATGTTTTACTCTTCTTCAGTTGTCGCGCGAAATGTACGTCAATTTGTTCACAAAATATTTTCCCAACCACTTCTGATTTCAGTAAGTGTTCGATAGACAGTTAGCTGTTCCAATAGAAATCCCTGGTTCAAACTTTCGGCCATGACCACCAACATAAATATTTTGAAGTGAATGACCTGACGTTTACTGATCATAATGGTTAGGACTGTCGATTACATTCCAAAAACCTCCAAGCTTCATCAACTTGTAAATTCGCGAAATGGTAACCATGATGTTTGCTATATTCACAACTATGCATATGCGGTCACACTCTGGTTCAAGTTAAATATACAGGCAATTATTACTCCCGCTATAAAAACTGCATTACCGAATACCTGAAGCTAAACTCCTGAACAGATATTGGACAGCTGACCAATCGAGCACGTGTTTTGAACGAACACTTGTGCCCGTGCGTTAAAAGAGACTATACCACAGGAAATCGGATGTGAACTGTCAACACATTCAACCGCGAATCATTACGGCGCCGGAAAAGTGAGAGACTGCCTCAACGATATGACCAGTAGCTAGCGAAAAGCCCGCAAAGCGAACCACAACGGATCGAACTGTTACACAGCCTTCTACACCGTCTTCCATGACTGAAAGACATTCTGAAACCAATTAAACTATGCATTCGTCATTCAACGCAAATCAGTATTACATGCTCTTTAGTGCATTAAAATCTATTTTCATGAAGTGGGAACTTATAACCATAATGCGTTTGCAAGACAGTTCAACCAATTTTCCCTGACTGAACCAGTCAACCCAACCATAACCAGCGGTCCGAGACTCATTTGCACATCGTGAAGGCAGACACGTCCTCTTCATAAAATATCAATCGACGTTCAACAAGCAAACCTGCATATAAATAAAACAAGATGCACACAAGTGCGGCGTTCCCGTGTTCGCATCATGTTCCTTCAATGATGACTGCTGTGTCATGTATGCTCGATAGGTCCCAGTATTTTTCTTAGCAAAACGGCTGATATCCGTTCGCATGAATGATTCATGAGGTCCCAAGAGATATTCGAAATCACCTGCTTCTGAAAGTAAGTCTGTTACATCATGTCAAAACATATCAACCTTGTTCACCGACTTCCTTTCGAGCGCGACGAGATTTTCTACAAGGACAGCGATTACTACCGCTTCCTTTCATGGTAGCAGCAGGCGGAGTCGCAAGTCTGCCGACAGTGACGGTCAACTACCTGAACCGAGGTATTGCCACTGATGGTTCCGTTTGGGCTGATGATCTGATACTACTCACAACTTTTTAACCTAACCGAAACCTAACCTGCAAAGATTGTCCAATTAAGAAAGTACCTCGCACTTTGGATTCAGTACGGGTTCAAGGCAGCAAAATCGAAAGATTATGCAGTTTCTCTGAGTTCCTGAGGATATACTGATTGACGCATATTTCGATTGGCTTTAGCAAATTCAACATTTCGAATGTGATTGACATAATCCATGTTCATGCAAAAAAGTTTAGTGGAACCGCTCTTCGAAATGTGCGCGTTTTTGACTCAACCAGACATTTCGATTTTTACACGGTCGTGAGAGACGTACACATCAACGGTGTTACAGCCTGAGTCGGCAGAAAAATGAGTGGAGGACTTGAGGTTTATGAATCGGCATACTCCATCATAACCTGAACGGCCTTATTCATCGGAACCTTGCCAAGTCTCAACATCTCAGCAACTCAATGCTCTAACAAAATAAATGCTATATAATCAAATCAGCGTGAGTGAGACTCCGAAATCTTGGTGACCGTTGCTTAGTGTTATCACCAGATAGAAGCATCAGCAATATTGCACGTGCATCGATCAGTCTTTCAGGGGTCCTAATTTGCGAGTTTGGTTCCCAACGTACGTGATTTTGACGAACGCAACAATGTCGAAGCAGTTGTCCAACATTCGATTGTTTCTTATCAAGATCAGCAGTTTGCCAATCTACGAGCCTAAACCCTTTTTGAGGCCGTGGAGAACAATCGCTTGTCCGCAGACAGACCAAAACCGGCTGGTCGACTTGTGCTTGAAGGGGAAATGGACTTTCGTTTGGGAGGAAAGAAGGCGCTACACACCCGAAGAGATGGGGTAAAAATTGTGGGCCTGATTCTTGTCACACAACTATTCGTGCGAACTCTGCGTAGACCCCACCTGCAAAGCTGCTCTGACTTTTTTCTCCCCCCTACTAACACACACACCATTCGCTTCTCTGAACCTTATTGAGGCCTGCAACACACTTCCTTTTGGATCTTGGCAACGAGCGTTTTCTCCCGTTTTCCCTTCTGTTTTGCAGGAGCATTTTCTAACCCTATGACGACGGTCTGCTGTAAGTGTGCACATCTTTTACAGTGCAAAACATTCACCTCATGCCAGATTGGCTACTACCAACCACGCGAGATATCGCGGCTATTATTGCCTCAGTCTTAACCCGTTCGCTGATTTAATGTCCTTTGTGTACGCCTGCTGGACTGATTGTTCTCATACTGGTTCACAATCGTTACGCTTACTTTGCGTTTGCATTCAAGATGCGACATATCGCGTTGCCCACAATGCTCTCTTCAGTGTATGCACCTGCAACAGTTTGAGTGGATCCAGCAGTTATTCCGACGCCACATTCGTGAATTACGTGGAAAACGAGTTTTACAGATTACTTGCATTCGCTCAGGATATTGAATTCATCGTTGGACCCGAGAGAATCAACTAAGTTAAAACATTTACGCACTTATCTCTGAAGTGATTGACACAGACAGTTTGACATTCATTTAATGCGTAATAAAATCACTCTAGAGATGACCTAAAATAATTCTGACAAAATACTAGGGACCGTTAGCAACATACACGGCTCAAGGTTTAATTTCTCATGCATTACTCGCAAAATCGGCGAACAGGTGGAAGCATTCATTTCTGAACTTGTAAGGATCATCCGACCGTGTGAGTACTTTGAAATACCTACTAATAAACTTGAGGACTGCGTGCTCGTGCAGAAGTTTATTTTTGGTGTGTAGAATTAAATGAATTTCTCTCGACTGAGGATATGTGCAAGTGAACTTGGGAGAAAGCCTGTGAAATAGTTTGTATTAATGTGTAACTTTGGTCATTGATCCGTAAGTCGCAACAGTCGACGGTCAGAACATGAACTAGAGGAAGCTGCTGTTATCGATCTAGAAGAACTTCCCACCGGTAGCATTCGATTTTCCGCAGATCCGCGACTACTTGACGAACAGATTATGGTTGGAAAATTCACTTCGCCTAATCAGGACGAATCGCTCATTAAACTTGTCGGAGCAAAATTGTTATCAAAATTCGCTACTATAATTGCTTCCCTTCACATGTCACTTACGGCCGATTCCAGATCTATCACTGCCTCTCTCACCACAGAAGGTCTATTCCAGTGCAACCTTCTACCAATGGGTTTAAGTTCGGCTCTATCAGCTTGGTAAAACTTCATGACTCAGTCTTTATCTTCATGCTGAAGTGCTACTGTGAACATGGAAGTTGTGTTTTCTGAAAATCTAAAGATGAACGTGACTTCACCGTTCACTTTGTAATAAACCGTGCCCATCCATCCAACTTGCGTCTGAACTTTAGCATGCACATATTCTGTGTGAGTGAAATATCACTCATCAGTTATTTTACATCTCGTGAGGAAGTTTGCGCCAATGTGGAATATGTTGAGATCATTACAAATAACTCAGACATACGTATATACTTCAACTCAACCGTCACCTCCGATTGTGCATATACTACTTAAGCGACCGTGGTCGAGTCACTGTCATCACTTACAAATTGCAATATTCCCATAAAGAAGTATTCGCACGAGTGCAACAAACGATTGTCTCCGTTTCTGTTGTCAGTATATTCAATAAATGCTGTGTTACGTTCGTTTCAAAGAATACCTGTGATGTTGGTCTGAGAGCCGCTCTTTCTCAAATTCAACAAGGAAAGAAGATTATTGCATAGGCGTCACGAACACTTTCCGGTACGGCACGTAAATATTCAGAAAGCAAATTAGATGCTTCAGCTTACGTCTGAACCTACGAGAAATGGCATACGCATCTCCTTGGTAGAAGCTTCACTCTAGTGTACGATATAACACCGTCTTACATTGAATCTGAAGCTAATAGTGCAGGACGTTGTACAGCTGGTGCGAATTTATCGCATAATCATACGAAGTAAAATTGGCCTCTAAATCAGTAATGAGATGAGAACACCCCTCTGGTTTTTGGTGAATTCACCTCCCTACACAAGGCCGGATTGAAAAGTGGACTGTCAGATATACGATCCAAAAAATGTACTCCAACAGTAATCCGTTTATAACACGCCGCAACACTGAAGTAAATTTGCAATTAAAACTCGTCATCCCAAATGCCTTCCATCTCACTGCGATCTCAAAAGACGTTCAGCTGACAAATGCGGTTATCAACCACCTGAGTATTTCAAAGCATTAAGATCACAACCATACACTTGAACTCTAGATTTGCTCAAGTTAAACCGTCAATGATTAAATGGAAATGATGGACCTCTTGTCCTGCATGATGACAATACTCAGTGATTGTGCATATTCTGTTGTAGCACTGTCAACCTTTCAAATTTGTATAAATGAATTTCCATGCATATATGGTAGCAACGATGTTTGTGGAATAAGGAAAGTTGGGAAATGTTTATGACCCCCACAGCGTTTTACTTATTCCTATCGTTATTGTTGGAGTTTGTTTTGAACCGGTCTTCACTGAGACGAACACACTTCAGTGTATCTGGTCCTGGCAGCCGCTAAATTGCTTCAGTTCTAGCTGGCGATAACAGTAACTGAACAATAAAAAACATGTATTGAACAAGTTCTGGTATCACAGATTTGACAGAAGACACACGGAATATCAGGGAACAAACTTAACACTCCAGTACGGTGAGTGACCCTAAATAGATAAGGTCATCATAATGAACAATGCTGTGAAAACTCGCAAACCATGCCTATAGCTGATCTTGGTCACTGTTTACGTCAATGTTGTCAAGTTTCCTCTGGTGCATGTGAACGAGTTATGAGTCTAGATGAGTTTGTTTCGAGACCTCATGGTCTTTCAAGTACGGTTAGTCGCGCATGCATTTAGTTCCCCTATTCCACATCAGAAAATCTACACAGAATGAAGCATGCAAGGTTTCCACCTGGTCGCTCTGAAACACGGCGACATATATTATAAATTACTGATGAGTAGTCGGGGATTTGGATTATTTTCAAGTTGACCATCACTCATATTTGATCGCAGCCTTCGCATTCAGATGGACTTCCCAGCCAGCCTCTTTCGAAAGGAAGCACAAGACTCGAGTTTCGCTCTCACTAGAGCTCGCCAGTAGTGCATATGCTTGCCACGGCCGGGATTTGAACTCCGGCCATTCCAATCATGAGGCAACCGTGTTGACCACTGCGCCATTGACCTCACATTAGGCACGACCGACTTATCACAGCTGAACGCTCAACCACTCTCGCTTGTGAACAATGATCAGGTTCTCCGATCGTCTCGAGAGGAAACACAGTTACTGCCTGTTAAATCCAATCGATAACCCAGAGATTAGGACTTCCAAGACAGGTCGAGGTCACAGAACTCATTAAACCTGCAAGGCGATATTTCAGATTACTGATGAGTAGTCGGGGACATGCACTACTGATGAGCTCCAATGAGAGCGAAAATCGAGTCTAGTGCTTCTTTTCGAAAGAGTCTGGCTGGAAATTCTATCCGAATGGAAGACTGGGAGCCATGTTCTGTTTGCAGTTCAGTCAACCGACTTGTTGTCGACAGCCCGAACGTATCACATATTTCAACACACGAAAGTCTGACCAACAACACTCGGTACGCGCCCTGTGAATACCAGTTATTTTCAAGAGCTCAGTGTTAGATTATCGAAAAAGACCGAGCAGGTTGATCAATCACTGTCCGGCTATGCGTGAGTAGTGATCGTTTCTTTCACGCATCAACGTAAGCCAATACTAGTTCCTGTCATTAATGCGTTCATCATGGTGGCTTCCGTAACATTGCACTCCAAAATTGTGTGTTCGAGTAGAAGCTCGTGTTGAGACGAAACTGAAAAAATGAAGAGTACGGTGCCTCGAAAATCCGCCATAAACACACCACTTTCGAATAGTTTTGAAAACCACGGTCGAATGACACCAAACTTACTTCTTTCCCTCTCGTTCTCAACAATGAAAAGTACTCATAAGTCGAACCTCTTTTATGGAACGTTTTGTAACCTTGAGTCCCCAACTCTTTCCTCCAAAAGTGATGAGCAACGAGTCAATATGCTGCCAATTGATACGGTTCAGCCAGTTTCCAGCCCATCCATACTTCGTGTGGCATGAACGCATGCATGTACACCAAAGGTTCTCGAGAACTTCCAACGGACGCAGTAAGGCAACATATCTACTGCTTATAAAAAAGAACAGGGTGTTATGAAACTGATGTATGTTGACGAGTTTTAATCTCTGATGCTAAATTTCACTGTTTGGTTGGTAGATTGTCTCGGAGCAAGTCTGAAAGAACGAAGAATACGGAGGCTCAAAAATCTGGTACTAACGCCACGCGCAGCAAAATTGGCTCTCCATTTGATATCCTTAACAGTGAAAACCAATTTTTGAGTCCATGTCTGTTTGCAAGACGTAAATCATGTCAGACACCAATGCATTCTTGTGATTATTAGAGGGATCTGTTCACGAGTACCTCGTTGCCCAATAATACGATGAAGCCTAAACAACTGTTCACCATGGTGATTAAGTACGTGAAGTTCCAATCAACAGTAAACATCAGTGTTTAAATCTGTCGTCAGGAGGTACACAGGTTCCAGGCAACGCATTTTAAAACTGCGTGAAGCTTTCCACATAGATTTGAGTAACCTGTGTTGCCACACTACATGCCAACTGTTCTCCCTTTTCTTTGCAGCCCACTCACGTCGGTTATTGTCAACTTCACATCTGTTCAACCTAATAACTATGCAATATCAAATGATGCCACGATTGACTTCTTCGGGTAGCTCATTCTTGGTATGGTGCCATATGCCACTCTCAGAAAACTGCACGCAGCTGCGAAACTGCGTTCGGATAATATTTAGTGCATAATATATCCCATCACATGGTACCTAAATAAGAGAAAATGACGTCCAAGTAACGCATTCACGAAGCAGATAATGGTTTTGTTTCAGTCATCTTCCCAAAAGAATGCATTTCCGTGCATCCTACACGATAAAACTGTGAAGGACTGAACTTTATCAAGTAGCATCTTGAGTGGACTTCACAACGGATATGATGAGTGAAACGTTGATTGGTACCAGGGCCAATAACTAGATTATGGGAAGGATCCGGTGAAATATTTTCACCCTTTCTTCCGACAGGCTAAAACCTGACCAACCCGATGCAGGCACATAAACCAAGACAAACGGTTATTTGGAAACAGGTCTAGAACAGGAGCTGGATGTACTATCATTTCCTCAGGTCCACGGTGAATGGAGAAAAATGAATGTACTGAAATTGCAGTTGATCAGGCAACGTCCCTTGTGGAAAATACAGGCTGATATACGTATTTGAAACTGAAGTAACTTTATAACTGTGTGCTGTCAACAAACGTAATTGGGACCAGCTAGCAAATGGATAACTTCTTTAAAGTATGATCGTCAAACTAAGACTTCCCCTATTAAAACGAAACGTCGAAGCAGTCAACGTGTCAATTTGAAGCATAACACTGTTACCACAATGGACAAATACATGTAAACAGACTAGCAAATACGTACTGAACAAATGAAAATAGTAAGTTCAAGAAACCTTCCCAATAACACGTGATTAACGAAGCGTGTATTCGCCAACAAAGAGCAAGTCAAGTCAAAAGCTCACGAGTAGCTCGTTTCTTGTTGTTGGTATGAACAGATATGTCACAGAACAGTTGGAATTTCAAAAGTAGTCACAACCTCCACAATTATTTTATTCGCGCCATTGAGTTGAACCACAGTTGAATGAAGCTTGGCACGGGCGGATTTCATAAAATGAGGCTTATGTAAAATCCCAAATAGCATTGTCGGGAAAACGCCCATACGTGTTTATACGTGGGTCCAGTTAGCCCTGTAAGGAAATGTTCAGGAAGATTCGAACTAAAATAGTAGATTAGAACAGACAAATTTTTGAAAACAAATTTACACACGGTCCGGAATGCCGTAAACCAAACTGGAACAACTGTGAGAAGTTGCACTTTTGCGCGACCGATACTTTCCAGATATGACAAAATATGTAACGATTTTCAATAGCAAATGCCGCAACTCAGCGGAGGGACACAACATTCGGTGGGGAGTGAACGTGCACAAACCGGTTGATAATTTTCAATGTTGAATTTTGAGTGAAACAAACCAGGACATATGATTACTGTGTTCACCGAGGAGAGTGTGGTGAAGGTTCATTGTGCCGGATGTTTTATGAGCGAAACTGGTATGAATAGTTGCGGGTTGTGTGAGAGATAAAATATGAGACTGCAATTAGTTTCATTCTTCGGAGAGACTATCCAAAATGATGAGAAAAAATTGAACATGATGACGAATATTCAGTTCCAAGGCGCTATTTGAAGTGGACGCTGTGAAGATGGAAGTTCGTAGGAGAGCCATATGCGAACTAGTCACCTTAAGGATCAATGACTCGGGACTGTATGCAGCATACGTTAAACGTGTACTGTTGTCAAGTGCATCACTGTGGAGTGAACAACACGTAAGCAGATCAGAAGTTTCATTAATTGAAAGCACAGTAGCCAAAACATGTGAGACGAATCGATTGAAATCATTCACGAACACATCAGCTTATATTCATCTATGATTCAGTCTCCATGAGGTATGAATACAAGAGGAGTGAACGAAATCTGGCTCAGTTAGGCTTTCGACTGTGGGCAATTCACTGTCAAACATGCACCTTACCAGCACTCATAAAACTTCCACACTGCAACACCGACTTAATAATTGCTATTTTGTTCAGCATGACAGCATAACACGTCCCTTAGTAATAATGAGTATTGCGTTCGCCAAGTATAACTTTTGTGAATAGGTTGCCGATGAAAATTAGAGCCACCAAGTGGTATGAATGCATCAGTGGTGAGAGGGTAATCTGTGACAGCCTTGGGTAAACTGATTGTAGCATTGTTGATATCACTGTTTATCTATCTATATGATAGTCGTCCCATCCGCTTGATTACCCTCATCAGTCGGGTGATGTCTCATAATAACACGGTCGTTTGGAACTACGAACTCGACTATACAGCTCAGACGAATACACCCATTGCCGGCGTGCAGGAACATTCTGAACCATCTACCACAAAGCGAAACGTAACTACAAGCCATAGACATGTAAATTTGAGTGCTGCAGTGAAATACATGTGATTTTCCGGTTACTCACTTCCAAATTAGCCAATTGGAATATGTCCATTACATGGAAAAATAATGAAGCGCGCGATTTTGTTTTCGTGTTAGCTGTTATCAGTTATATACGTTGTGCTAGAGAGATCGCAGGCTTTTCAATCCTATTTTAATTTCTCTGTCCACCTTACCGTAGGCATTTTTCTTTCTTGACACTCATCTACACCATGTACGGAGGTGACACTCAACAGTATGTTTGAAGTGTTTCAGTTTGTTGACTGGAGCAACAACAAATATGAATGAACCACAATGAGCATCTAATCCTAACCACCTCATTAATTCCCGGTTCCATTTGATGTTCACTGCGTAATATACATAGTTGACCAGAAATAAGTAGCTATTCTCTTCTACTCAACAGTTTCTGAATCACATCAGGGAAGGCAATAAGAATGCAGTAAGTTTCCCATAGGAAGCTTTTGAACGCATCCAAGTTTCGACGTTTCGAACTCTCGCCCGTGCACAACATGATGCTCAACACAAGCTTCCTCACCAAATCACTAGGTTCCAGCCAACCTCACGAAAACACTGGAACACTGGATATTAGAGAGTAGATATTTCACAATCATGAAAATAAAACCAAAAACCAACTATCGACCGACCGCAATACTAACAAGTAGGCTTCAGAACGGAATGGATGATGTCCCCTTGGAATATTGCGTTTTCATTTTCAAAACAAACCATGTAACTTGACCATCCATCAGCTGTCGCTTATTGATTACAGCTGGTGGGGGAGAATAACCGACTTGGGCGGTCACAGCTTCCGAGATAACAGGAGGAATTGTTATTATGAACATCAGAATAGTTACACTAATTTCTTTGTCTACTTACAACGTGTGCTTCACAGGCACCACTGATTGGGAGATCTACAGATGGTTAGGCTTTACTACCTGATTAGTAGGCTGTTGATCAACCCCTCTGTGGACTACGACCTGTGCTCTGTCATTGCCAAGACCGACAACATTTTCGAACTACCGGGAAGACCAGTCTGCAGGAAATACAACCTGTGAAAGGGCTCATACTGTTGTTCACGCTACTGAACGGAAACAAACCTTGCCTACGTCATGAGCGGCACACACAATGCCGGGGTCTTATTCGTCCCTCTGGTTTAAGTAGTGCTGTGCACATCCCGTTGTTGCACATACTCTAGCTAGCACAAGTAGTTCGCCGGACAGTTGTGGCAAGATAATAAACATATGTTGGTGATCAGTCAACCTCGTTAGTTAAGATATATGCAGAGAAGCCCGGCTACATCTGTAGTGGTAGTTGAAGGTAAGAGAGCTGAACTCTTATCAAAGGAAACGGCGATGCTGAAGCAATACTCAAACAAGTGGTTCACGTCGTAATTTGACTCGAAATTCATGGAAGAACTCGAGTTAGAGCTGAGCATCCTAGAGCAACATGGCCTGAAGGCGTGGAACGAAAGTCTAGTGAGCGCCAACATCGAAATGGTAGATATTTCCTGGACACAAGCAAACTGGAAGCCATGCAATTCGCATCAAACTGAACGTGTTATGCTGTAACAAAGACAGAGACAAGATGGTAAATTGCTTAGTTTGTTATAACATCAAGACTGTCTCAACAAACTATCAGCTGAGATGCAGTGTGAAATTATAAACTAGTCGGTTTGGCTGTACGTTGATATTTTGTATAATCCAACAGTTACTATGAGACCTGATTTCAAAAATGTATGTGTGTGCATTCACCGACGACGTCGGCTCGGTTGACGATGAAACGTTCGCGAGATAAACTGCAAACCAGATAAACAACCGAGAAATCTGAAGCGTGAGCTCAAGCTACAAACAATACCGAAATTCTAAGAGTTCGATGAATCTAGATAGAAGAGCAGAGGAGTACGCTGGGAACACTAAGGTTCGTGATTGCTGAAAGAGCCTCTATGCTGAGTTGTCAGACAAACTAGGCACTGTTAGTAAAACAATCACACTGGATTATCGACGCCACTGTCCACGGTAGGCAGATGGCAGGCTGTATGTTCACGTGCCTTATTCCAGCCTTGAAACAGTACGTCATGGTGATGACGATTGTCTGTCACAGAATATTTTGTTGACATCACTATGCTACTCATCTTCTTCCGAGAACTGGAAGAAGTGACCAGCAGGTCACACAACATTCTCCTAGGATTATGGGATTCTCGAGCACGACGCATTTTGAGTAGCTGTCGCAAATGTGTTTGAACAAGCAAGTCTTTTTCGGAGATTCGGTCTTGTGGGATGACGTGAGGTAGTTGTATGGGGTGTCAGGTGTTTGGCTGAATTAGATGGTTGTTCTGTTGTGTGTTTGAATCCCACGACAAGCCATCCGTGGAAGAGTTCTTAATGTGCCCACTCAGCACACCGATCAGCGTACACGTTTCTCATCACCCTGGTAGGCATCAGACCACTGCTGTTTTAAAATCAACCTATATGAAACTTTACTTTCCCGTCACCCTCCTTATTGCCTTTCTGAAAGTGACAGCAAACTCCATGTGGGTGTGGGGGTTAACTTCCTCCCTCGAGGCAGTTAGATATATTGTTAGAAACGTGTTGTTGCTCAAAATCAAGCCTTTATCATAGGACAGTCTGACGTATGAACGGTAATCCAGCTGCATGACACCGGAAACTACAGAACTATCAAGAAGCGGACGTACCGGGAACCGACGGAATCTAAACACACATTTCGGTTCAACATAAGTGCCTTTCAGTAGCATCACGTTATGACCAACTTATCATGGCAAATTCAAGATTCCTAATTTGTTGAGAATGGGTAGACAAACGATACTGATACATCAGCAAGAGGCGCACGTACCGTTAGCGGTATCGAAGATCTGAGTGACGCGCCTCGAGATTCTAACGAATGAGCGAATAAGAAGATCCAGGCACTGTAAATAATATTATGAAAAGTAGGGTATCAGCTGCACGGGCCGTAGTAAAGCGCACTATGGATGTTGAGTCTGTTGAAGCTTGTTTGACACGCTTGCCATCTTATGTTTGGTGTGATGCGGATCAATGAGATCTTCTATTACAAAGAAGGATAAATTGGCTGGATTGAAAATGAAATGCGCACATAATTGCCGCCATTTTGTGCTACGTGTGTTGGAACTGATTCAACAAAAATGCAACCCTGTCAATGATCAATATCGACAATCGACCGACAATGAAAAGCCAAACCTCAGTGCCTTGACCCCGTGTATTATTACCGACCCTGGAAAATAGAGTATACAACGAGATACCTCAAGCTAGCGAGGCACAAAGCAAGTGTTTTTCAGCCCCGGGCCGGATGTTACAAAATGGGTAGCCTCATTAAAACAAAAGCAGGTTCAAGACAAAAATTATAGAAAATGTCCAGATGAACGCGACTTGTGCTTAATATTTATACACTTTATCTAACATCAGGTTCCTTCCCACTTCAGTGGAGAAACTCCACAATTAAACCCCGCTACAAAAGTTGCTCGCCACAGGAAGTCAGCAATTATCGTCCCATTAACCATAATTTAATTTGTTCGAAGGTGTTGGGAAGGATAAAATGTCGCATGGTCGAATTCTTGTTATCACGAAACCTTATAAACCACTCCCAGCATGGGTTTCTCAACAAGCGTTCTTGCATAACATGCCAGCTAGAATTTCTTGGCCATGTGACAGAATCTGCTGACGCCGGTGAGGCGATTATCATTATACTGTTGGACATGACGAAGGCTTTCGATCGTGTTCCTCATAAGCGTCTTTTGCTCAAAATAGCATCCTTTGGTATACGTGAGCCATTGCTTAGCTGGTTTTCTTCATGCCATACAGGCCGAACAAAATAATGAAAATAGGAGACAATAGCTCAACGCCCAGACCAGTCACTAGTGAGGTGATACATGGAAGTGTTCTGGAACCGTTACTCTTTCTCATATATGTATAAACGATATATGAGAAGTTATCTAGCATGGCAAACTATTCCTATTCGCTGATGGTATCAAACTTGTTTAAAGCTTTCCTCCTGGCAATCTCAATCCATGCTTAGAAAATATACGGGAAGACATCATGCCATTAGAGAATTGGTGTCAAACTTTGCTGATGAAATTTTCAGCCAATAACTCCACTATTGTTGTGCATGGTTGTCACGTACCAGATGGCTCTATGAAGCTGGACGGTCAAAGCCACCAACTCAGTACGTGACCTGGGTTTATGCTACTCAAACTCATTCAACTTCGCAGAACACACATCGTTCCTAGTCGCTAAAACCAGAAGGACGATATGTTACATTGAACACTCATTCTTCCTACCTGCTGCACAATTACACCTATAAAAACCATGTGTACGACCCCAGTTTGAGTACTGCACGTTCATATATGGCCAACTGCGCAAGACTGATAGGTTAAATCTGTAAATCTTCCAGCGTGCATTCACGAAAGGCTTATTGGGTTATCCATCTTCTCTGAGCTACAGAGAACGCTGTCAGACGCTTGCAATTGATCCTGTTTGGTTACAGCGACTCAACCGTAACCTTCCACTCATGTATAATCAGGTCTATGACGATAAATCCACCGTCACCTTCGCGACTCGCTTACAACACAGGCCGAAGTATAACCTCAGAAACAAGGACTTCAACTTGGCAGCTCTTGAATCCCGGAAAAATTATTAATAAATAAAATATTCCAACATTTGGAACAAACCCTCGTATTCAATTAGATCCAGTAAGAATATACACCGATTCAAACGAAACCTAGAAACTATCCTAACAATGAGAAACGTCATGTCCATTTTCAAGCTCTACTTGTCTGAGGAGTTTATCTTTGAAAACGGACCCAATAACATCTGAAGATGAACGATCTCCGTTACATGATGTTACGTCAAGCACCTCTGGAACCACTCAAAACTACTGATTTCATGATGAATAAAATTTCAGACTTGCCAGCGAACCATAAAACATGGCTATAGTCAACACGTATAGGTGTCAATATACACATGCCCGTTATTAATAAGCCAATCATCCTGGTACGCCATGACTCCATACTCATTGATAGCTTATGTGTTTGTGTTGTAAACCATTATGCAAAAGTTGAACATGCTTAAATTGTTCGAAAACAAAAAACTCAACCTGTTCGTCTCATGACTGCATAATAACCTCTAGTACCAACTCTTCCTTATTCTCCCCTGATAGACCACCAGGCGACCTCTCGTTATTGTCAAACACTCTTCTCATTCTATATACCGTCCGTGCAGATATAATCGACATCCAAATGCGGTAGTAATTGTAGACTAGAGAAGGCTGATAATCGATCACTCTTCGCGTTATGTCATAACAGCTGTTCGCATATGGTATATATTTCATCAATTAGCAACATGCTATTAACGCCACAGAGAAGTTTATGCCAGAATATTACATGTTTTATCGTTCGTCACAGCTCACATAGTCAGTTCTACGTTCTCCTGTTTATCGCGTGATTTCGATTTCCATTCTTGGTTTTACCGGACAGTGCTACTAAAATTACTCTTTTAATGATTAGTTCGGGCCAGAATATGTTAAACACTTCATTCTGTGTACAGTTCGCCGAATTATCAAAAAGTCGGTAATAAATTGGAAGTTTGGTGAATGAAGTGACGTATGTTATCACAGGCTGCGGAAACCATTTCCCTATACTATTGTGTCGCATTGTTCTACACGACTTGCCAAACAAATCACAGATATCACCAATGTTAGTTCACTTCATGACAGAATAATTAGCCTCAAACCAGCCTCGAAAAACTGAAACTTTGAAACCAATGGAGCTTGTTTTGGTAATGTTTTTGGGAACGACCTGGAAGTAGTCAATATGTCGTTCATTTTCAATTAAAACTTTAGCTGCATAGCGAGAGAAGTTAATGCACTTGTCAAGTGTCTTCAGGTTAGCGGTAACAGAAGACATCTACCAACGTACTGCAATCTCACGGGGTTTGGTGACGTAAGATGATAGTGTGGTATTTGGAGGTGCACATTATTATAGTCGCTTCTCCTGGCTGTAGTGGATAGCAGTAGTGAATGATACTGAACTATGCTCGCTATAAATCCCTACATTGTTTGCATCACAATAACCCATCTAGAAGAACAATAAAAAATCTGTGGGTTGGATAACATAAGTTGGCATATTGCAAGAAATCTTGAGGAAGGAGTTTGCCTTGTGCCGTCTACTGCTAGGTGGTTGCGAACAACCCGAAGCTTAGTGATATTAACTTGGCCATAAACAGGACCTCATAAATCGGTCTATTTTAACCCTATAATATGAAAAAAATGATTGGAAACCAGTCTGGCAACGAAATGCATGAGAGTGTGACAGCAAACTATATTATTCACTCATTGAAAGATTGAACGCCTTATAATGAATGAATAAAAATCTTCACGAGGAATATATTTAAAGGCTAGGTTCTGACCGTATAAGACAGAGAGCTCAGCCCAGTTGTATACTTGTGTTTCGCTATTCCGTCTGCAGCTCAATCGGACAATATTAAGTGGTGCTTCGTTAAAGATGCCTCACGAAGAGTACTCGAATTTGCATTATATATACAAGAATTAAGGTTAGCTGGAAAAGAAACGCATTTGGGGAATTAATACATCAGCTCTGATCAAAACAAAACGATGGAAACATAACGGATGATTGGTTATAGTACACGTAGATCTGTGATAACGTTTAAAGGAGTAATTCAAAGTAAAACACGTCGCTTGTCAGATCAGAATATTTAAGGCCGTTTAACCTGACTAACCATTAGCTACAGGTTCTGGACTTTATAATCCACACTGGGAATTTAGTGGTTACGCAGATCCCTCTTTTACTGCTATCAGAACAGTACACGTAAATGGGGTAAACACTAGATATGACCAATTCGAAATTGCTCTGCGAAACTGTCGTCCAAAAAATGTTACAGCGTAATTCGTGGGAAGGCCGCTTGAAAATATCGCTTGTGTAAACAAACAAAGTGACGGCGCACAACAATAAATTGTTCAGCTACACACCCGTGCTACAGGCACGATCACAGCACTCGAAGAAAGCCAATGTTCAGACTATAGAAACGCTTGTTCAAGAAGAATTACGAACTAAAAGATGGTGAATGTTGGATAATGCAGTACAATGAACAGCGTTTGTGATGACTTTAGGAGCATAATCTTGTGAGCCTAGGGAAGGGCCAAATGAAACGCAATGTTATATCATTGTGAAATGTCTTGGCTCAGAACAATAATCCCGGAAAGTTGGAACATTCATTAAAGATCATTTAAAAAATGCTTGAATGAATATTCAGTGTGACTGATCACCCGCGTCAGTAAAACTTAGAGGAAATTTCGTCCAAATATCGTGTAGCACATTGCAGTTTGTGTTCGGAGGCGAGAATGGATTTAATGGTGCTACCAAAAGCAGCACAATTTTACCACCAACATACAAGCAAGTTGTACTCTCAGCTGTTAGTTAATGGCTAAGCTGCCGTCCCACTTGTACAAGACATTTGGTGTTCACGCAGTATGAAGAACCAGATATTACCACTGGTTCCCTATTGTTAATAAATGGTAACCCGCCGTGTGTGTACGAAACATCTGTTAGTTTGTTTACTCAAAACTGAATTTTTCATTCCGACTGAGCTGTTTTTGTCAAGAATCTCATTAGGATGATCTCGTTATGGCGTAATATCCAACGGGAACGTTGAGGTTATCAATACCAAGCACACTTAGCACAAAAGTGCTCGTGATTGTTTGGACCAGAATTTGACGCAAACATCATTCGAGGCATACACGTTTCGTAGCATACAACTTGATAAGCAAGCAGAGCTCACACTCAGATTTTATTGCGCAATATATGAGATAATATTAGAATAAGAAAAAGTGTAAACATTTAGAGATAGGATAACGGTGATTTTGGTTGTCGCTGTTTTACTTGGTCCAGGCAATTGCCGAAAATCTTACAATTTTTCTTGTCGGTTACATTGTTGTGGGTTCAAGGGTATTCAATCAACACAAATGACGTCAACGTCTCACACTTTGTCACAAGTGGTGCGATGGCGGTAGGCATTGTATGGTACATAGAGTAAGTACATACCATATAGGTATCACAAGATGCACCTTAGAATGAAGAACACAAATATTTGTAATACTTGGATTACGAGACTATCGACAGTCTTACAACTCGCGACGGCAATCGTAAGTTTAATCTCTCAGTGCTTTCTTGTATCTTAATGAGAAATCGGATTGGTCGGTTATTATAATCTTTTTTGAAACCGGGTGTTGGATAGAAGATTAACTTGTTATGACTGGAGAACGAAATCACATTGAACGAAAGCATTTCAGTAACCTTGGTCCGAAACGGAATTCCATTAATTATTTCTCTTCCAACGAAGTCAGCATGACGAGTTACACAGATCGGCAGGCTGGCACGAAATCGGCTTTTGGGGTTAACGCCAATCAGTAATAAAAAAACTAACCCTAATGCTGTAAAAATGACCACTTATGGACGTTAACTTTTGGGGTACTGTAGAATACTAAGACAGAAGCTTATCCTGAAGGACAAGATAACTAGAAAGGTGGCTACTTCGACTTCATGGAGTTCTCTCCATTTAGGTCGGAAACTAATGTGAAAATTGCCGTGGTTATTTCGTTGTTATTAGAGATTGAATAAAGCCGTCGGTCTAGGTGTTTAACAACTTCATTTCGTGTTCGTTGAAGTGCACAACTGATTTCAGCCTCTAATTTAACAGGGATCTACGAGGACCAGTTCAGCAGCATTTGTCTTAAAACATGTTGAAGCACGTCGTAATTTTGCAGACTCATTCTTTTCGAAGCTATAGTATCGCAAAATGCTGATAATGGGAAATGTTTGTTGAATTCAATAGCATGGTGTGCCAGGAAACGGACGTACGTTTTCAGTTGACGTGTCAGGCACAAATGGGCAAGAATCACTGAAGAGTGTCAGACGATTCTTACATGCGGTTGTGAGTTTGTTTCTTTACTTGAACACCGACGGTATCAATTCAGTGCAGCACTCCATCGAGGAATCTTCTATGGCCTTACCTTATATCAAGCTGAAAGTGAATGGAAATGCAACCTAGCGGGCTTGTACCTTTTAGTGTAATACATGCAAGAAGTGTGTAAACATGTTGATGAAAGTAAGCTCATCAACTGTGAACCACAGAAATTTTCACTTGTGATTAGAAAATTTGGGTAGCAGCTGTGTTGCACTTATGTACAGATGTGTATCGGAAACGTAAGTTACTCGAACGGTTTACATTAGTTTATCATTTTTACAGCTTATACCCTGGTTGAGTTAGATGTTTGCAACGCAAATCTGAACAGACATGCCATTATTACTGAGCTGTTACTGGGACGCGAGATTTGTTAAAAACGCGAAATTTTGGAGACGTGATCAGAGTTTGGATAATCCATGGTGAATCGATTACCGCACTTTTACCAGTTAATCATTTCGCAAATTAGTAACCAGCTTCGAACAGACACCTCAGCTCTAAGGCGGAGCCTACCTAATCTACAAAGAGTATACCAGTAGCTGGTAAATACTGCCACCCTGTAGATTCTATTATAAGAATCGACGCACAATCCAAAAAATACAGTGGGTCAGTCCACCTACTAAGTAACTGAGGACAGCGAAACATTCTTCACTGGAACTGGGCTGTGCACACAGTTGGAGTTACTGGTTGCTTGAAGGTCTGGAAAATGTTCCCGAACTCAGTGTAGAATGCAGGCGATAGATTTTCATCATTTCGCACAAAGATCGAGGGTTTTCTGATTCCCAAGAGGGAAGTGAAAGTTTATTATCTCCTTCATAATTAATGTAAAATAAAGCGTTGTACGTTGCGTGTGTTTGCTTGGTTTCGGAATAAAGGTGAAATATGAGTGTCATTGCAAACATCCAGGGAAATGTGCATGGATTGAAGATTCTACCACGCGCAACAGTGATAGGCTGTGTGTCATGTGATGCACTAGGTTCGTACGAGGTACTGCATAAGAAAGGCGTAGAAAATGAGACGCTCAATCAGGCTGCACCAGTTAACTTCGAAGTTGTGTGCTTATTTTAGGGCAGTCAGCTTTGCTGTGAGGAGAGTAAAGTTTAAGGTGGTCAGCTGAAGCACGCCAAACAGAAATTTAACTCCAGTTTGAAAAGTAGGTAGAGGGAATTGACATCAAAAAGACATTTGACCAGTGCGAGTAGAGGAACATCAGTCAAATAATTCGCATACACTTACATACATACATACACTTACATTATAAACTGGAAAGTAGCAATGATTGTATCAGTCAGTGCGTATCCAGCTGCGAGGAATTAGCTTCGGAATAGTCACTGTTAACCGCAACCTGACCACGTTTTGTGAGCCGAGCCGAACCGTCAGAATTTACAGCAGTGTTGCACCTCACATTAATCAGACTGATTTGAGCGTTCTGAAGCTCTTCTCGTGACACAACCAGTCACCCAGAGCAACAAATCTTTGAAGCAGTTTTCACATAGGGCGCAAAAATGACACTCCTTGCCCATTGTCCACCTACATTGAGCTGACACAAGCACGGGCGCAACATATCATCATACAAGTAAACTTTACACACCTTCGGACATGCACACCCGATGTGGTATCATCTAATAACTGCCTATCATAAAACTGAACGATCATAAATAACGAGTTTTGAAATGCAGTACATCAGGTGACGTATATAATACTTTCTTAAGACCGGTCGCTTTATGGCACACTGTCTTTTTATGGAATCGGGTTGTCTACAACAAGACTTAATGACTTTCGTGATCTGCTGAAAGAGGATGAGTGACGTGCGTATTCCATCCTGTGTGCGAATTCGATTACAAGTAAAACATAGTTGGAACAGTAGATTCGTTATGTGAAGAAATGCACCTTAGTCATTTGGACCATACTTGGATTCCTCAGATAAGTTAATGTGAACTAAGTCACAGCTGACTGAGTAGTCCATGGAGACAAAGAATGAAGGCAGTTGTGATTGCTATTCAATTTACAATGAACAGAATCCCTTACGTTTGTGTCCACGTTTCCTGATGTAAAGCATACAGCTCGCGGTTTTTCAACGAATCTGTTGATGGTACATGCGTACTCATGTCCTGACATTGAAGTTGGTAGTGTTCGTTGAACGCCTGGTGACGTTAAAAGTATTAGGTTATTTGAGAGAAGCAACATTAGTGGCATATCCGACTGATATTTTCAGCAAAAGAGAAGATATTGATCAGTTTACTCAGTCACCGTCTTCACAAACATAACCGGATCACCATCATCGTTGTCTCCTCAGGAATTTGGTTATCTGACTGATTCACGGAACTGTGATACGCTTTTCTTCCGAAAGAAAATGCTCGTCGAAATGATTTTTTAGTTAGCTGCAGAAAGCTTTGTAACGTGCATCCATTTCGGCAGAGAACTAAATGACTAAGAAGTATACGCACTAAACGATATGGCCTTTCTCAACAAATTTCAGAAAGTCGTGTCAGAATTCTTGAGACGAAATAGATGAAGTGGATATCGATGAAATTTTCTGAAAGAGCATAGATCTAGATCAATATCCGTGGAGAAAATAACGGGGATTAACGTGGTGTATGGACGAGTAACTCCGAACTTGATCACTGTGTAATCGATACAAGCGTGTGCTGCTATTAAACAGTGAATTATCCGTTCAGTTTACTAAGAAACAGCCTGCTACTATCCATATCATGGAGATAATACGCGTGTGTTGAGTACCACCAGAACGGGCAAAGTGAGCGCAACATTTTCCAAGGAAATTCTCAACTTTGCTATTTATGCATGAGTAACACACCTAATGTGTAAGTATTGATTGTTATCTGGATCTGGACATTTTCAGATTAGAAGATTTTTAAGCGAAAATACGAGGCTCCGGTCGATGGGCACACTCATATGCCCGGCCATTTAGCCTACTGAGTAACTGAGTCCGTAAGGGAACAGGACAAAAATGTGATGAAATTCTGGGACAGAAATTCGCCTTCTTATATGCTGTACACAATCCTCCCCCGGACATTTTCTGCCATCTTGGCATGGTGGTCGAACTTATGTACTGTTACTATCAGGCGGGTCGTGCTGACTGCGACTCTGGTCCTTGCAGGCTCCAGCTTGTCAGAAAAGCCAAAGGGGAGCAGCCAGACTGAGGGTAGATTCGGTCGATGCGTTCGTTGTGGATGATGACTGTGTGTGTTCTGGTTTGGTTCGACTTGGCGCTTGTTTTCCTCTGGTGTGAGTTTGTGGGTATGTGTGATAGGGTTGTCCGTGCAATGCTGCTGTCCCTCAGTGAGTGTGCTGAATCTCTCGGGATGCAACTATCGAGCCTGTTCTAGGTGGTAGTGCTGTTGCATGTACGTATGTGTGCGTCGTTTGCCGCCTCATGGTACAGGCTTTTGAGCTAAGGACTTTGGTTGAGGGCTCTAATCACCCTCCCGTCCAATTCTGGTCATTCCGACAGTACCCACAGTTCGTGTATACCATGACGTCAGAACGAAAACCGGATACCATACTGTATCAGCCGTCGCATAGAATAAACCAGCTCGCCCTATCTGTTGGTTGCGGCAGAATGGATAGACAAATATATGTTACTCCCAGACGCTCACTCCCAAAATGCCTGTCCAACATGGATCCCCGAGCAGAGGATACTCACTGGTGTCTCAGTACCCCGATGACCAACCTGAGACAGGCTCTTTGGAGCAAGAAGCTTCCCATTGTGATGTGGATCGTACGCACACTGCTGGATCGACGCAGCGCCACCGACCGGCCGGAATGGCGAACCGCGCTAATCGCGATGCAACTGTATCACAGTGGGGTCGACGTAGTATCCTTGAGTGAGACGAGGCTTGCAGACCAAGGTAAGTTGTGGGAAGCAGGTACTGCGCAAACCCTATACTTGATAGCTTACCCAGCAGTCGGTGTTCAGGAGCATGGCGTTTATCTCGCAGTTGCTGATCGCATGAACTCTCGTGTGATGGGCGAATCGCACGGCATCAGCCTTCGAATCATGTCCATACCCCTGCCACTCGGTCGAGGTAAATGTACCATATTTATAAGTGCTTACCGCGCAACTGTTTGTCACATTAAGAATACACAGGACCACTTCAATGAACAGCTGTTCTCCACAATTCGGTCAGCGCCGGTGAGTGACCAATTATTTGTTCCGAGTGACATGAACGCTGAAGTTGAGTGAGACTCTGTAACCTGTCCAGAAGTCCTCGGACCATACGGCATCGATTCACCTAACAAGAGCAATGATATTTTGCTGCAGTTGTGTGCTATTCACGAGCTGGCTATCATGAACACTCGATTCCACTGGGGTGCGGGCGAAATCACGACATGGACTCATTCACAATTGGTCAGCGCCGTTTTTTTGGCTACGTGATTGTGCAGCAGCCTGACATTCGTGAGTTGTGTGTCGCGCGGGTGATCCGCGGTACTGTATGTAGCACAGATTATAGGCTGATCAGAACTAAATTGTTTATTTATGTACGCAGGTCTGTTTATTTTTGCCCTTCCGGATAACGGCGAACGTTGTATGTCAAATGATTGGACAACTGCGAGAAGAACACTGCCATTCGACGTTTAGTTGCCACCTGTCTGCACGACGCCCCTATATCTACTATCCCCAAGGATGTAGCAACAACTCGAAAAACAGATCACCAAGAAGATTGGTGTGGAATGTAAGAAACGTCCGGACTGGTTCGACGAAAAGAACGAGACTATCTCCAACTGGGTATGAGAGAAGAATTCCGCGTTTGCCTATTCCACAAGGGACTAAACGGCGAAGCGAAGAAGACCACGCTCCGGATTATTTGCCGTCAACCAGACGAGCGTGTTCTTCGGATTGAGAACAAGTGGTGGAGGAAGCAGGATGAGCTGATGCAGGGCTTCGCTGATCGTTGAGAACACAATGAGTTCTGTGATTTGCTCAAGACAGACGTGGCCATCGGTTGTTCTTGCACCCAGCCGAAAGACATCGTGAAAGTTTGGCGCAAACCCTTTAGTACCCTATTGAACTGCTCTGCCACCATTAAGTGGGTGAATGTAAACAGCTTTCTGCAACAGGCCATCAAACTTTCACTTGCTCTAGCCCCGGAGTTGTTGGAGTTGCACAGGGCGGTTGGTCAGCTGCACAACGTGGAGGCTGAAGGTGAGGACGGACTGTTAGTTGAGAACTTAAAGAATGGCTGACCTGCGCTGAAACACGCTTCGCTTCAGCTGGTTCACTCCTTATGGGAGCACGAGGTGATGCCGCAAGTTTTCAAGAATGCTTCCATCGTATCTTTGTCCAAAGAAAAGGGCAGCAAGTGAGGCACCGACAATTACCGGGGTTTAGGAAAGGTCACTACGTCCAGGGAAGGGTCAAGTTTACGAGCAATTGTTTCTGAACACACAAGGTCGGCTTCAGTCGATTGATTGCGACCGCCTCAGCAAACCGCAAGAATCTTGGATTGGAGTGACGTCACTCCAATCCAAGATTCTCGCAATCAATCGACTGAAGCCGACCTTGTGTGTTCAGAAACAATTACCGGGGTATCAATCTCCCGGTCTGTGCAAGCAAGGTGGTTGCCAGAATCCTTCTGAGCCGACTGAATGAGGTAGTCTCGAAGACAAATATACTTGGGGAGCAGTGTGGATTCCGCGCTAGCTGGAGTACTACCGACCTGGGGTATGCTGCTCGATAGCTTCAAGAGAAATGCCGGGAAAAGAGCCAGCCTCTGCATGCACTGTTCGTGGACCTTGCTAGGGCATTTGATTCTGTGAGCCGCAAGGCGATGTTGCTTGGTAAGTTCCGATGTTAATATGACTGGCTTGCCGCTTGAGGGCATGGGGGAGAAGGCGCAATGGCGTGGATCGACCTCTGACAGTCTTGTCGTTGTCACTGGCGTGAGGCAAGGTCGTGTCCTAGCCCAAACCCTATATAGATAATATTTGACTGCTATGGTAGCAGTTGCTTTTTGGTATTCTCTAGGTGATGGTGTTGTGGTACAGTACAGGAGAGACGGACGCCTGCTGAATATCCGACGTTTCGACGCCCCAACTAGGTTGCAAACCTCGACGATGCGCACGCTTCTGTTCGCAGCTGATAGCGCATTGTTGACACACTGTGAAGAAGAACTACGAAGCTTGACGACGGCCTTGGTGTCCGCGGCATCCAAGTTTGGATTGCTGGTCAACACAGGTAAGAATTTTCCTTTTTCCTGCCAACGCCGGGTGCAGACGCTGTTTCTGCAACTCCACCCCTCACACAATCACATTCACCCCACCGAATCCGCGTCAGTGAAGACGTTGTCGGTAGCTCTGCGAATTTTTGTCACTTGGGTTGCACCTTGTGTACCAATCTCTTGGTGGCCGCGAGTTAGGACACCATGTGGCGAAGGCCGGTGTTGCTTTCAGACGTCTTGAAAGACGTGTTCGAAAGCACCATAGCTTGAAGACGAGCACTGAGCTCCTTGTCTACTGCTCAACGGTGCTATATACACTGCTCTACGACTGTGAACTCGACATCGAATAAACGGAACATGCGCTACCTGGGCCGCTTCCGTGGGCAAAGTCTGAGGCGCATCTTTGGTATTCGGTGGTCAGGCATGGTTCCAAACACTGATGTACTACGCAAGCGGACATGAGCTGGATGGAAGCCCTGCTCTTGCTCACCCAGCTCCATTGGCCTGGTCACTTTCACCGAATGGCTGATGACCGTATTCCGAAGCATCTTCCGTACGGAAAGGTGGAATCAGACAAGCGGAGTCCTGGTGATCGGAAGCGGAGATACCAGGATGTTGTGCAGGTAAGTCCTCCACGTTGTAACATCAATTGTAGATGCTGGGAAGGCTTGGATTTGAATCAGAGATACGATTCGGACAAGCCTGCGCAAGTTCAACAAGCAGTAATTGCGCAGTTCGCAAGGGAACTATCAGTGTCATTGGTCGTGGTGGTGTGGCTACATTACGCTGCGATCTGCGCGGCCGTGCATACGCTGGCCGTTTGGGATTGGTGGGTCGCAAACGTACTCGCAGTACACCATCGGCCAAGAGTCGGTCAGTACGTTAGGCTCAGGTAAGTTTCATCATTTTCTCTGTTCCGATTTTCCTTTACGCTGTTCTTAATGAGTCCACGAAAATGGCACACTGTTGAATGGTCTGCTCTGGCAGCCCATTGTGACCATTGCACAACTGTTAGACGAAAGTGGTTGGCCATGTGCTAACGTGAGCAACAAAACTATCTGCAAACAGCTCCGCCAAGAGGACAAGAAATATTTATCAAATAATCCCAAGGACATTATTGATTAGATGCGTGAGCAAGACTGAGTAATTTACTGCAACAACTTGTGCGGAAGAAATCAAATGATTTCATATGAGAAAATTAATTGTTAGCGTGAGTGGACGACACTTGTTTCAGCACCTCCTCACGTTCAGCATTATGTCTGCCTAGGTGATGTGTCGGTGACAGAAGATGAAGTGAGACCGCCGAGAATGGCAGCATCGTCCGAGTCAAGGTATTTACTCCAAAGTATATGATTGTGTTAACTGGCGGCCTGCTCGCGATAAATTTCTCTGCCGGACAGTCATCGCATTGAGCACATCCCAATATAATAACTAGTTATCCGACAGAATAAAGATGACGGTCGGTTTGTTCCGGTCGAATGCATTGAATATGATCTACGAGACGAAGTCGAACCTTTAGCAATAAAAGCTAGACGCTGCGCTCAAATCCTCCGTCGGAACCCCGCAATCATTCCAGTCGAATGCGCCAAGATCACTCGTCAGGTTCACTCGGGTTGACATTGCCACGACAGTACTGTTCTGTGCAGGTAGGCCGAACATTTCATGGCACCACCAACTCCGCGTCGGATTAATACATTCAGACAAAAGAGACGGCGATTCCAATTCTATCTTCATCTCGAGTCCTAGATTCTGGTGGTCAAAATTTAGTTTTCGGCAATCGCGGCAGCATCGTCAACATACTTTCAGTAAACCTTTCTCTCCACCATGAGTTGGTTCGCATTACTTCGAATATGAGCAATGAAAATATCGTCGAGGACTAGAACAGTAGGATATCTCGCGGTCATTCCATCAATCTTTGCGGAAAGTTTCCCCTGAAATTAGGACTTCATGTGCACAGGTAAATAGGTGCTATGATGGAGATAGCGAGATGGTAGGTGATGTTACGTTGGATTTAATGTGACCAAAAAATATCGCACAGCTTTATTTGTGAAGGTACTGTTGAACAGTGACTTAGCGTGCAGCCAGTCTGTCAGTTTTCCGTCATTTCTCGCCTTCAATAACGAGTCGATCCGTTTGAAGCTTTCTTTTACAGCATAGCTGGTTGACGACCGTTTCATTGGCATGAAATTCTAATATGACACTGCGAGTTTGTGCTGAGGTGAGTCGCAAATCGACAGAACTTGCCTCAGTGGAACATTCGTGTAGTGATTGTAATTTATAACCGAACTGATTAAATTACGTTCTCGTTGGCTAACATGCTGCGTGGTTACTACCCTTGGGTTTGTGTTGAGTGCAATTCCAATGATTGGCGTGCATTTCTAACTATCACAGTCCAGTTTGTGAGTTTGTATATGCCATAAAGCTGGAGCGTTTGCAATTAGGTCATCTCGGAAATGTTTTGGTGTCTCACTGATGAGGCTGGCTCTAAGCAACGCGTATTAGGCCGTCGATATTCACTTCTTAAGTGCCGGTGGTCTATCAAATTTGGCGTCCGTGAATTTTTGAACACACTCCAGAATCCATTCCACCGATTTCCTGTAGTCATCGCGATTCATGAGGAAACTGCATAGCCTGATCTTCACATTTTTGCCTCATTTCAATTCAGTGAGCCGCTGAGAGTGTTCGGCAGGTAACAGAATAGTTTTCAATTGGGATGACTAAATTGGTTTCAGGCCTCGACCCGATTTGCTTCCTACCACTTCCGGGCAGTTAAAGAATTATGTTGCGAACCTGAGAAGTGCCTACAGAGGGCTTCGAATTTTGTCTGGGTTGCAACTGAACTGATGAGTTTCGACTTTCTACGATATTTGAGACCAAGTAAATTGGATTCCATTTGTAGCTTATCAAGTTCGATGGATATTAGTTTGATAACACCATTTCACGTCACAACGTCTATACAAATATTCGTGTGAGTGCAGTTCCATTTACATAGAGGTGACGGATTGGCAGTTGTATGTATGGGTGTGCACCTGCGGGAGCCAATCTGGTGAAAGGTGTGTGGATGAAGTCAAATATCGCTCACAAACGACACCGACTTTGTCCGTCGTGTGTCTTACTCGAAGCAAATCACAGCATTAGCAGTCCGTCTGCATTTTCATTTACTCACGTTCACCGAATTGATCGCTAGACACAGTCAGCCGAGGCAGACTTCATCAAACGATTGGAGCCGCCGTTTTTTTGTGTAAAAGAACTGCCCAGTGAGTTGGCACTTCTTGGTGATGCTCATGGTTCTTCTATACTTCGACGGTAAATTTTCAGTAAATATCGATTTTATGCATATTTGGCATTTTTAATTTTTTGGGATGCACTCGATCAGGTGCAGCGAGATCACCTCAAACAAGTAACGTGTTGTATGTTACTCGTAACTTCTCTTTCTATGTACCTTTATGGAAACCTCATTTCGATTATTCGTGTGTTATGCATTTCATCATCTGCCTGAATTCAACATGATTTCAGTGGTCTAAGTGCAAGGAGCAGGCGAGCTGTGGCCCATCACAATTCTCTCGGTGGCTTCTAAATTTTGTATTCCACGTGACACAAATCGGGAGATATTCCGATGATGCTAACAAGCAAAACTACTTGTATTTGTGGTGATAGGTAAACAGCACGGCATCAGCCCGCAAACCATGTCTATGTGCCCGCGATTGTATCGAGATTAGTCTTCCATATGTTGTAGGGATTAAGGTCCAACCATTTGTCACACCGCTGGTGAAAATGACCACTTTTATGAATACGTCTGCCGCAACCGGTCTGACGCCAAAGAATGACCGACTGTTCGCTCTGAGTCAGTTCAGCGCGCTAGTTCGTTCATCTGGTCCTTTAGTTCACGCGAGCTGGTTTGACTCAAGAGGAATCGCAGCAGTGTGTGACATCGGTAGTGGAGCATTCGTATTTGTGGTAAAATTGTGTTACGATCGTGTCAGCCTGCTTAGTAAATATGGAATATAAATATTCACATTTTTTGAAATGACCTGCTAGGTGATGCGTGAAATCATGACTGTTTCCTGCACACAGCACGGAAATAGGGAAAAATTTGGTATTCACTTTCTGCAAGAAATTCGAAGATGCCTCAACGAACTCATTGATCTTCATCGCACCAAACATAAGATGGCAAGCGTGCCAAGGTGCTTGTTTGACAGTGAATCGCCCACAGTCGGAAGCCTAACTGAGCCAGATTTCGTTCACTCCTCTTGTATTCATACCTCATGGAGACTGAATCATAGATGAATATAAGCTGATGTGTTCGTGAATGATTTCAATCGATTCGTCTCACATGTTTTGGCTACTGTGCTTTCAATTAATGAAACTTCTGATCTGCTTACGTGTTGTTCACTCCACAGTGATGCACTTGACAACAGTACACGTTTAACGTATGCTGCATACAGTCCCGAGTCATTGATCCTTAAGGTGACTAGTTCGCATATGGCTCTCCTACGAACTTCCATCTTCACAGCGTCCACTTCAAATAGCGCCTTGGAACTGAATATTCGTCATCATGTTCAATTTTTTCTCATCATTTTGGATAGTCTCTCCGAAGAATGAAACTAATTGCAGTCTCATATTTTATCTCTCACACAACCCGCAACTATTCATACCAGTTTCGCTCATAAAACATCCGGCACAATGAACCTTCACCACACTCTCCTCGGTGAACACAGTAATCATATGTCCTGGTTTGTTTCACTCAAAATTCAACATTGAAAATTATCAACCGGTTTGTGCACGTTCACTCCCCACCGAATGTTGTGTCCCTCCGCTGAGTTGCGGCATTTGCTATTGAAAATCGTTACATATTTTGTCATATCTGGAAAGTATCGGTCGCGCAAAAGTGCAACTTCTCACAGTTGTTCCAGTTTGGTTTACGGCATTCCGGACCGTGTGTAAATTTGTTTTCAAAAATTTGTCTGTTCTAATCTACTATTTTAGTTCGAATCTTCCTGAACATTTCCCTACAGGGCTAACTGGACCCACGTATAAACACGTATGGGCGTTTTCCCGACAATGCTATTTGGGATTTTACATAAGCCTCATTTTATGAAATCCGCCCGTGCCAAGCTTCATTCAACTGTGGTTCAACTCAATGGCGCGAATAAAATAATTGTGGAGGTTGTGACTACTTTTGAAATTCCAACTGTTCTGTGACATATCTGTTCATACCAACAACAAGAAACGAGCTACTCGTGAGCTTTTGACTTGACTTGCTCTTTGTTGGCGAATACACGCTTCGTTAATCACGTGTTATTGGGAAGGTTTCTTGAACTTACTATTTTCATTTGTTCAGTACGTATTTGCTAGTCTGTTTACATGTATTTGTCCATTGTGGTAACAGTGTTATGCTTCAAATTGACACGTTGACTGCTTCGACGTTTCGTTTTAATAGGGGAAGTCTTAGTTTGACGATCATACTTTAAAGAAGTTATCCATTTGCTAGCTGGTCCCAATTACGTTTGTTGACAGCACACAGTTATAAAGTTACTTCAGTTTCAAATACGTATATCAGCCTGTATTTTCCACAAGGGACGTTGCCTGATCAACTGCAATTTCAGTACATTCATTTTTCTCCATTCACCGTGGACCTGAGGAAATGATAGTACATCCAGCTCCTGTTCTAGACCTGTTTCCAAATAACCGTTTGTCTTGGTTTATGTGCCTGCATCGGGTTGGTCAGGTTTTAGCCTGTCGGAAGAAAGGGTGAAAATATTTCACCGGATCCTTCCCATAATCTAGTTATTGGCCCTGGTACCAATCAACGTTTCACTCATCATATCCGTTGTGAAGTCCACTCAAGATGCTACTTGATAAAGTTCAGTCCTTCACAGTTTTATCGTGTAGGATGCACGGAAATGCATTCTTTTGGGAAGATGACTGAAACAAAACCATTATCTGCTTCGTGAATGCGTTACTTGGACGTCATTTTCTCTTATTTAGGTACCATGTGATGGGATATATTATGCACTAAATATTATCCGAACGCAGTTTCGCAGCTGCGTGCAGTTTTCTGAGAGTGGCATATGGCACCATACCAAGAATGAGCTACCCGAAGAAGTCAATCGTGGCATCATTTGATATTGCATAGTTATTAGGTTGAACAGATGTGAAGTTGACAATAACCGACGTGAGTGGGCTGCAAAGAAAAGGGAGAACAGTTGGCATGTAGTGTGGCAACACAGGTTACTCAAATCTATGTGGAAAGCTTCACGCAGTTTTAAAATGCGTTGCCTGGAACCTGTGTACCTCCTGACGACAGATTTAAACACTGATGTTTACTGTTGATTGGAACTTCACGTACTTAATCACCATGGTGAACAGTTGTTTAGGCTTCATCGTATTATTGGGCAACGAGGTACTCGTGAACAGATCCCTCTAATAATCACAAGAATGCATTGGTGTCTGACATGATTTACGTCTTGCAAACAGACATGGACTCAAAAATTGGTTTTCACTGTTAAGGATATCAAATGGAGAGCCAATTTTGCTGCGCGTGGCGTTAGTACCAGATTTTTGAGCCTCCGTATTCTTCGTTCTTTCAGACTTGCTCCGAGACAATCTACCAACCAAACAGTGAAATTTAGCATCAGAGATTAAAACTCGTCAACATACATCAGTTTCATAACACCCTGTTCTTTTTTATAAGCAGTAGATATGTTGCCTTACTGCGTCCGTTGGAGGTTCTCGAGAACCTTTGGTGTACATGCATGTGTTCATGCCACACGAAGTATGGATGGGCTGGAAACTGGCTGAAACGTATCAATTGGCAGCATATCGACTCGTTGCTCATCGCTTTTGGAGGAAAGAGTTGGGGACTCAAGGTTACGAAACGTTCCATAGAAGAGGTGCGATTTATGAGTACTTTTCATTGTTGAGAACAAGAGGGAAAGAAGTAAGTTTGGTGTCATTCGACCGTGGTTTTCAAAACTATTCGAAAGTGGTGTGTTTATGGCGGATTTTCGAGGCACCGTACTCTTCATTTTTTCAGTTTCGTCTCAACACGAGCTTCTACTCGAACAGTGCATTACTGCGGACTAGTCTGTATCACCGTTAACTTTTATCAGTTGTGTGACACAGAGTCTCCATTGTTCTGAGTAGTGGATAGTTAAAATTATTTTAGCATTCCGAAATTATTGTAAAAATTTGGCACAAACACGTGCGTGTAGCCCACGCAAAATATAGAAAGCTGTGGAGTAATTTGAAGAGTTGTACTCCACAAATGTTGTGAACATACCGTGGACAACGTGATCATTCCTTTTGGAAGATGATAAGGAATCAATTCGACGAGTATCAGAACAGTTGTACTGTGTGAAATATAACTGGAAACAGTCAGTAAAATACATTACTAGAGTCAAGTCACTGTGTGCTGGGAACAGAAAGACCACAATGTTCAGTTTTTATTTGGTGATCCGCGTGTAACACGGCTACAGTGGAGAGAGTGTTGTTGGGTATGTGCACAACGCAGATGTATGAGTAACATGCACATGACTATTATTGACAGTGAAGCAAACACTATTCCCGCAAATCATCCTGTTAGCCAGCAAACTAATTATTGATAGTTGATTGGATCACATATCAGTAGGTAACTCTCAACAGCTGCTCAGCAGGTTGTTTGTTCGCATAACTGGTTGGGATATTATTTTGAGGAAATGCGCATCTTGGGAGACATGCTTAGTATCATGCATGAAAACACGTTCGTCAGTGCAATAAACACAAATTCGGGATGATGCACATTGACGGAAGTGCACATTCATAAACTGTCAAATGTCCACACCGAATTCGACGAAAACTTGGTCGAAAATTCATGCGCTGCGCATAACTGGTATTCAAATAACCGAATAATACCAACATAGCTTCGCGAGCAGGTCTTAATACTTAGAGGTTTAACTAACTCGGGCTGCTTTCCTCAGGAGTGGTTTGCTTGAAATCACAGAAATACAACCAGAAACAAGATTTGCTGTCCGAAATTTTGAAGAGCACTGATGTCGAAGCCACCATGGTGAACGCATTACTGACGGGAACTAGTCTCGTCTTACGTAAGAAGAAAGCGTGAACTTTCTAGTATGCATACACTATTCGATAATGCATACTATGCAAAATCATGAGGGCAATTTCGTGGATGCGTATTTCTCACAGCGATCTGAGTTCCATTTTTAAGTTCCACTCCACTGAATTCAGAGTTTTAGGCAATGTGAACAACATGAGTGAGAAATTTTCTGATTAACTCTGAAACACCAAGGAACAATAGAACCTTATTAAATAATGAACTCCTCACTCTTCATTATAGGGATCTAATATTGGGAAATATGTCTGGTTAACCTGCTCCACCTTTTTTGATAATATAGCACTGTGCTCTTAAAAATAACTGGCATAAACAGGGCGCGTACCAAGTCTTGTTGGCCAGACCTTCGTGTGTTGACATATGTGAAATGTTCGGGCTGTCGCCAACAAGTCAGTTGACTGAACTGCAAACAGAATATGGACCGTTGTGTTTCAGAGCGACCCGCTGAAAATCGTGCATGCTTCATTCTGTGTAGATCCTCTGATATGGAGTACAGGAACTAAAGCCATGCTCGACTAACCGTACTTGAAAAAATATGAGGTCTCAAAACGAACTCATCTTGACTCATAACTCGTTCACATGCACCGGAAGAGACTTGGATCCATTGGATCACACAGTTATCAATATCAGGTATAGGCATGTTCAGCGAGATTTCGCAGCATTGTTCATTATGATGACCGTATCTATTCAGGGTCACGCGCGGTACCGGAGTGTTAACTATTTTCCTTGAACTTCCATGTCTTCTGTTGAATCAGTGAGACCAGAACTTGCCCAATACATGTTTTCCATCGGTCAGTTACTGTTATCGCCATCCAGAACAGAAGCAATTTAGCGGCTGCTAGGACCAGATACACTGAAGTGTGTTTGTCTCAGGAGGAGGACGGTTTACATCGACTCCTACCAATAACGTGAGAACTAGGTAAAACGCTGTAGGGGTCATAATCGTTTCCCGACTTTCCTTATTTTAGTGTAAGTACACATGGAGTTGTGGCGCATCACACGACCACTTTCTGTGTGATCCCGAAAACAACGTCGCTACCATAGATGCATTGAAATTCATTTATAAAAATGTGAAAGATTAATGGTACTACCGCAAACTATGCACAATCTCTGGGTATTGTCATCATGCAGGACAAGATATCCATCATTTTCACTCGATTATTAGCGGTTTAATTCGAGTAAACCTAGAGTTCTAGTGCATGGTTGTGATCTTAAAACTTTGAAATACTCAGGTGTTAAATAACCGCCTTTGTCAGCCGAACGTATTTTGAGATCACAGTGAGATGGAAGTCATTTAAGATAACGAGTTTCAACTCCAAATTTACTGCAAGATTGCAGTGTGTTATGAACGGATTTCTGTTGAAACAACCCCTTTTCTGAAGAGGAGTATTTTTTGCATCCACTGCACGACCAGTTGAATCAGCAAACAGTTGTAGGTATTTGTGATGCAATAGTTGAATGTCAACAGAAGCTATTGCCATAAGTTCAAGGGAAGGTACCAGGTACAGAGCAATCATCGCGATACGAACTAACAATGGTTATCTGCCAGTGTTTTGTATGTACATAGCAACCAAAGCGGCTGTAGAAAATTCAAAACGCAGTCCAAGTAACATAAGTTCTTTCATTTCTATGGGTGCATTGGAGTAGTCAAATTTATAAACCGTTGGGTACACAGGTAGATGTTTTAGACGACTTTCATAAAATGAATAGGGTTTTGTGATTATTGGAGATACAGAGTCTGGGTCCAGAGGCAGTTTCGAGGCCAATGATAGAAAGCAAATCGTTCGAACATCGGAACGTGGTGATCAGGATCCTTCAACAGACATGGAAGCAGCAATGTGTCTGTCGGAATATAAAGCGCGAATGGTTTCTGCGGTAGGAAGTTTTTCTGGAACAGTAACAGCACCTCACTCTAGTTCATGTTCTGACCGTTGACTGTTGCGACTTACGGATCAATGACCAAAGTTACACATTAATACAAACTATTTCACAGGCTTTCTCCCAAGTTCACTTGCACATATCCTCAGTCGAGAGAAATTCATTTAATTCTACACACCAAAAATAAACTTCTGCACGAGCACGCAGTCCTCAAGTTTATTAGTAGGTATTTCAAAGTACTCACACGGTCGGATGATCCTTACAAGTTCAGAAATGAATGCTTCCACCTGTTCGCCGATTTTGCGAGTAATGCATGAGAAATTAAACCTTGAGCCGTGTATGTTGCCAACGGTCCCTAGTATTTTGTCAGAATTATTTAAGGCCATCTCTAGAGTGATTTTATTACGCATTAAATGAATGTCAAACTGTCTGTGTCAATCACTTCAGAGATAAGTGCGTAAATGTTTTAACTTAGTTGATTCTCTCGGGTCCAACGATGAATTCAATATCCTGAGCGAATGCAAGTAATCTGTAAAACTCGTTTTCCACGTAATTCACGAATGTGGCGTCGGAATAACTGCTGGATCCACTCAAACTGTTGCAGGTGCATACACTGAAGAGAGCATTGTGGGCAACGCGATATGTCGCATCTTGAATGCAAACGCAAAGTAAGCGTAACGATTGTGAACCAGTATGAGAACAATCAGTCCAGCAGGCGTACACAAAGGACATTAAATCAGCGAACGGGTTAAGACTGAGGCAATAATAGCCGCGATATCTCGCGTGGTTGGTAGTAGCCAATCTGGCATGAGGTGAATGTTTTGCACTGTAAAAGATGTGCACACTTACAGCAGACCGTCGTCATAGGGTTAGAAAATGCTCCTGCAAAACAGAAGGGAAAACGGGAGAAAACGCTCGTTGCCAAGATCCAAAAGGAAGTGTGTTGCAGGCCTCAATAAGGTTCAGAGAAGCGAATGGTGTGTGTGTTAGTAGGGGGGAGAAAAAAGTCAGAGCAGCTTTGCAGGTGGGGTCTACGCAGAGTTCGCACGAATAGTTGTGTGACAAGAATCAGGCCCACAATTTTTACCCCATCTCTTCGGGTGTGTAGCGCCTTCTTTCCTCCCAAACGAAAGTCCATTTCCCCTTCAAGCACAAGTCGACCAGCCGGTTTTGGTCTGTCTGCGGACAAGCGATTGTTCTCCACGGCCTCAAAAAGGGTTTAGGCTCGTAGATTGGCAAACTGCTGATCTTGATAAGAAACAATCGAATGTTGGACAACTGCTTCGACATTGTTGCGTTCGTCAAAATCACGTACGTTGGGAACCAAACTCGCAAATTAGGACCCCTGAAAGACTGATCGATGCACGTGCAATATTGCTGATGCTTCTATCTGGTGATAACACTAAGCAACGGTCACCAAGATTTCGGAGTCTCACTCACGCTGATTTGATTATATAGCATTTATTTTGTTAGAGCATTGAGTTGCTGAGATGTTGAGACTTGGCAAGGTTCCGATGAATAAGGCCGTTCAGGTTATGATGGAGTATGCCGATTCATAAACCTCAAGTCCTCCACTCATTTTTCTGCCGACTCAGGCTGTAACACCGTTGATGTGTACGTCTCTCACGACCGTGTAAAAATCGAAATGTCTGGTTGAGTCAAAAACGCGCACATTTCGAAGAGCGGTTCCACTAAACTTTTTTGCATGAACATGGATTATGTCAATCACATTCGAAATGTTGAATTTGCTAAAGCCAATCGAAATATGCGTCAATCAGTATATCCTCAGGAACTCAGAGAAACTGCATAATCTTTCGATTTTGCTGCCTTGAACCCGTACTGAATCCAAAGTGCGAGGTACTTTCTTAATTGGACAATCTTTGCAGGTTAGGTTTCGGTTAGGTTAAAAAGTTGTGAGTAGTATCAGATCATCAGCCCAAACGGAACCATCAGTGGCAATACCTCGGTTCAGGTAGTTGACCGTCACTGTCGGCAGACTTGCGACTCCGCCTGCTGCTACCATGAAAGGAAGCGGTAGTAATCGCTGTCCTTGTAGAAAATCTCGTCGCGCTCGAAAGGAAGTCGGTGAACAAGGTTGATATGTTTTGACATGATGTAACAGACTTACTTTCAGAAGCAGGTGATTTCGAATATCTCTTGGGACCTCATGAATCATTCATGCGAACGGATATCAGCCGTTTTGCTAAGAAAAATACTGGGACCTATCGAGCATACATGACACAGCAGTCATCATTGAAGGAACATGATGCGAACACGGGAACGCCGCACTTGTGTGCATCTTGTTTTATTTATATGCAGGTTTGCTTGTTGAACGTCGATTGATATTTTATGAAGAGGACGTGTCTGCCTTCACGATGTGCAAATGAGTCTCGGACCGCTGGTTATGGTTGGGTTGACTGGTTCAGTCAGGGAAAATTGGTTGAACTGTCTTGCAAACGCATTATGGTTATAAGTTCCCACTTCATGAAAATAGATTTTAATGCACTAAAGAGCATGTAATACTGATTTGCGTTGAATGACGAATGCATAGTTTAATTGGTTTCAGAATGTCTTTCAGTCATGGAAGACGGTGTAGAAGGCTGTGTAACAGTTCGATCCGTTGTGGTTCGCTTTGCGGGCTTTTCGCTAGCTACTGGTCATATCGTTGAGGCAGTCTCTCACTTTTCCGGCGCCGTAATGATTCGCGGTTGAATGTGTTGACAGTTCACATCCGATTTCCTGTGGTATAGTCTCTTTTAACGCACGGGCACAAGTGTTCGTTCAAAACACGTGCTCGATTGGTCAGCTGTCCAATATCTGTTCAGGAGTTTAGCTTCAGGTATTCGGTAATGCAGTTTTTATAGCGGGAGTAATAATTGCCTGTATATTTAACTTGAACCAGAGTGTGACCGCATATGCATAGTTGTGAATATAGCAAACATCATGGTTACCATTTCGCGAATTTACAAGTTGATGAAGCTTGGAGGTTTTTGGAATGTAATCGACAGTCCTAACCATTATGATCAGTAAACGTCAGGTCATTCACTTCAAAATATTTATGTTGGTGGTCATGGCCGAAAGTTTGAACCAGGGATTTCTATTGGAACAGCTAACTGTCTATCGAACACTTACTGAAATCAGAAGTGGTTGGGAAAATATTTTGTGAACAAATTGACGTACATTTCGCGCGACAACTGAAGAAGAGTAAAACATTTAGTGTACCGTGCGCAAACACAATGTGGCACCGATGAATCAGTGTAAATTTTGTCAACCTTTCATCTAATTTCTCAAATTAATAGTATATTTGCATTGCAAGGTACGTCCAGGAAGTTCTAAACGCCGATTACAGACGTGATCTGCAACGCAACTATCGGAGATCCTAATGAAATCATCTCAACCGATTAATCCGAGATAACGTTCTGTTCGATTTTGTTCGGATGATAACAGTTCCGAATGTTTGACAGTGATTGCTTCACTTGTCAGTAAAAAATCTCCAATTTGGAGTTGCTAGTAACTGTTTGACTTTGGCCAATTAGATAGGAGAATGTCTAATGCTGCAAGACGTCCAGTTGTCACATGTGTTGATACGCTATACATTCCACCTGGACTCATGCTCATTGAAGTTTGTATGACGTGGATATAGTACAGAAAATATGTACAATCCACAAGTGGCACGCTGAACGGAGAGAAGCACGGATGAAAGTTGGTCGGTGGCATTTACTCTTGCATGGTTGCTGATTGATAAGGAAAGTCCACTTGAAAAACGCGTTGCAAACATTTCCCAGGAATGCGCAAATGTTAAACATCATCACCACATTTGTGTATGAGTGGTAAGAACGCGTGATTCAACGTTTGAATACCTTCATCCAAGGCGTCTTTTGCTGATAAAATGAAGTTTCAGAAGAATGATAGGAAAAATTTATGCAGCATGGGTACATTTACACTTAATACTAATAGGATCGTACTTCACGACACAAAAGTGTTCAACCTGATGTGAACAATATCAGGTTTCCCAGCTCATTATATCGGACAAATAGTCTGAGGGAGACGGGCAAGGAAACCTTGGATACTCTTGTTAGAAACACTAGTGTGTATTTATTTAGCCTGCCAACTCAATTGGGACGAATAACGTTGATAAGTCAGCTATGATTTTAGAAACATATTGACCTGAACCGATGTCAACTAATGCGATAGAGCAGACTCTCACGCATAGGCTTAATTTTCGTCTACTGAAGAGGAAACGCCGTTTCGGTTTGATATACAATGTCTTCTGTTTCACATTCCAAGTATACATATACATCCACGTATATGAACCAACTGGAAAAACTTGGGTTTTAGTATAACATTATATGCAGTTCCGTTTGTGTGTAGTAAAGTGCGAACATACGGGAATAACACTACAGGTTTTCACGTCATTCAAACGCAGGATGGAGAAAAACACTGAAACGGTGCGCAGGTACTATGTGGAATGTGCCATTACGCCGAATAAAAATGTCCCACCGTTCAATATATTTGGATACTCGTTAACCATGCGGATAAATGCACGCGTTCCTTGTCCAGTTTCCGCATAACGTGCACGGGAATCGAGTCAATAAGGAACTCTGCAAAACAAGTTTACTAGCGGTCACAACAGCTAGTTCCATGGCAAAGTTGGATATACTCTGGTCACAGCCGTTGGATGATGGGGATGCATTTAAATGCTCGGCCGACCATCAGGAGGCTATCTGGCATTTCAATGCGGTCAGGCTTGGATGAGCAGCAGATGTAACTGTGTTTGCCGCCACTCGAGTAGGATTGCCGGGTCGAAACTATGATGGCCGTTGTTGGCGAAGCAATTTATTGAAGGTTTCCTAGTGGCAGTTCACAGCCACGCACGTATTGTTTGCGTCGCCCGGAGGATGAACATTGATGGGGTTGCGACGGTAACGTAGGATTTGCGAGTGAAGTTTTCGGTTTCGGTAGATGCGAAGGGATGCAGAAGGCAATGGAGCGGCTGGCAGCTGGTTTGTTTGCACTGAGAACGGGAACACAGAGAAGCGATCGACTAGGAAGCTGCTTCAGCCGTAGTGATGAAGGACGTTGAAAGTAGGAGAGCCTAATCCGGCAGTTTATGATGGCTAGAAGTAGCGTGATTTGACTGTTCTACTTGTTGAATGGGTTAACTAGTAACGGGAGAGATTAAGAGATGCGTTGCACGTACGAGAGATGTAGTTGACGGGCAACATTTCGGATAAGTTGCAACAGGCACAGTTGTGCATGGTGTTGAACGTACGTTTCGGATACTAGCAGGTAACAATCAAACCCAGGGATCATGAGGAAACCGCATTCACAGTCGGTGATAAACAATACCAATTCATCTGCATGCCGTTCTGCTTATCCGGGCACCGTTCTCATGCTGACGCCTGATGGCTAAATTAGTAGAACTACTGCATATTTTGGCGTTATATGGGGATGATAGTGTGGCACACAACAACATAGAAAGGTAATATGCCACAACCCAGGTACTTTCCACAAACGAATCAAGAACTCCTCACTCCGGAATGATGGTGACATCGGACATCGGTGGTGCTACTGGGACATGAAGTGGGTCAAGGTGGAATTTGTCCTGTGCCTGGGAAAACACTGGCGAAGGAATGGTCCGTGGCTCTAAATTATATGAGCACGCGAAGAGAACTCCTGGGTCGAAGAGTGTATCACGGTCGATCCCACTCCGTTAGTTTATCGATGTATGAACTCATCGGAAAGACAAATGGTTTGAATGAACCTGGAACATTCGAAGCGGGTCCACGCGAAGACAACAAGAAGTGGACGTGCAACAACTGGCGACGAAATTTCCGTCTGTATAAGGAACGTTAATCGTGGCAACAGATATCACTGACCGCAGTAATCGGGTAGTGTTCGATCAGAATAAGACAGTAGTAGTTTGGTGTGCCACCAGAGTTCTCACCCCCATTGGAGCAAACGTATTCACCCAATAAGGAGGAGTGCTCCGTACTCTTCTGGGTGCTAAACCAATGGAATCCGTACTTGCTGGATCGACGGTTCCAAGTGGAGACAGAACACCAATCTTTGCAGTGGTTCGAGATTGTGAGAGAATAAATAGTACGATGGCATCACGTTTACAGATTTGTGATTCCTTGATCAGTCTGGTACCCGATTTCAGTAACTGTGTCACTGTTTTTCCTTCTCCATAACATATATGCTACAAGACTGGCAAAGCGTCATTTTGATTCAACAGCTTAGTGATGGAGCAATCCTCGCAAACAGTAGGGCATACAAAGCTTCAAGGAGAGATTCTCCGGTGATTGACAATGGACCGAGGGTTGCAGGAATACTATTATACTATACTATAACGTATACCATAATACTATAATAATCGCTTCTCAATGAAGAATAGTTGGCCAACTGAGTGCTATCTTATTACCGCGATGGCGTGGCTCAGGCCGCTGTGACGTGGTGGGCATCCCGAGACAACTGAGGCAGCAGACTTCCATGAAATGATATCTATCGGATTTGCCAGGACGTAGCATTTGCTGCCAAAAGGAGCAAAATTGCCAAATATGATACAACATGTGATAGCTTACGCACTTGCCCGCTAACAGTGTCAGCGGTCCGCAGGCGACAGTGGGGGGCCCAGCTGCTCCTACAGCCAATATGGTGATTCAGCCAGAAAATTCGTCGCTGAATCAGGAATAGCCAAAGAAAATTTGGAACCGTCGCAGACATGCACCAAAGTGCCTCCGGCAGCCCATTGGCTAGGCAAAGCTAGATAGTTCAATCCAAGGGAATGGTGAAATATTAAAATCATCGAAACACAGGCACCAGAGGTTCATGTACAAGAAAACTGCTGCCTGAGGGGAGAAGTCCATACTTAGTTTTCTCGAAACGGTGTAGTATACGGGATCAAGAGGAGTGACGAGACGAAACGAGTGCAAGGTAGTGAGTTGGTGATTTGGCACGAGGTGCCGGTGCGGCGAACCAGGAGTGGATGAGCAAACCGGAGAACAACATTGTGTCGGACGGGAGAACTCATCAGCGGGTTCGGAGGAGCTATGGATCTTCAGAAGGGAGGAGTGTTGTATAACAGGTAGTTGTCTATGTGGGAAGAACAGAGCTTGTGTTTGGGAACTACAACGCAGGTCTCAACGCCAGGAAGGTGCGAGACAATAAACAACTGTTGGACCAGTGTGCAGGCACTATGATTTGGCTGTCGCCAGGGAGGATGACAAAAGACTGTTGCCTCAACGTGTTTGGATATCCGCCAGCCATACAAATGAATGTACGTGTTGGTTGTCTTATGCTTCAATCTGATAAATCAGCATTAGAAACAGACTTCTTCTTATTAAGAAGGTAATCAATGTATACTTTACACAGGCTGGGCAGAAATTGCACTCCGTCGACCCTAGTGATGTTTGTTGCGTAGACATGTACAAGTTAACAATAGTCCGTAGAATGCGAAAATGAGTTTGTGTTGTAATTTAGATTCGAACATATTATCTTAGTTCACGTGTGAATAGTATTTCAGTGAACAGGACGGAACGTCTATCGTGCGTTTCATCTCGTTTTTCAGTGTAATTTAAGTATAATACTGTCCATTCTTTATAAGATCACCCAGTACTCTGTATTCGTTTCCACAATTTCACAACGGACGTTGATGTAAGTGGTAACAAGCGGCTAACCGTCTTCGTAGGCACATCTAGCACATACTTAAAAATCGAGAATCACTTACGTTGGTTGAAAACTCAATGGCGACCGTGGAGTACTTAGGTGTGACATGTAAACTGAGGATTAACAAACTCGTACTGCTAAATCGAAAGATGATTAACTAGTTAATTAAGCAGCACTTCGAATTGTTGCACTACGTCTTCATCTCAAAGCATTTTTCGATTCCATATTACGGTGTGTCATTCTGAATGTCGTCGCACACGGCTTCTTGTACACGCTTGACTGCCGGCTGGCTATAAGTATAATTGTGGTTGGCACCCGACAAATATTAGGTTACCGAAGTTAATGCAGTGTTCAGAAATTTGGTAAACGTGAAGCATGATGAATTAAATGCATATTAATGGCCGACCCATCCTAATATGAAGTTTGTCCGAAGTTGCTGCATGTATGCCATAGCACGGATAATTGAGCGATGGCACACGCAAGAACAAAACATTTCCGCCTAGCATCTAGTTTCATTAAATGTCCGAGTACTGCAGTTACAAAAGATTTATCTGTGCGCCAGTGAATCCAACCACGCTGAATATATACGAAACAACTAACAGCCAAGGCGCATTTGTTTCAGTTCAAAAGTTGTACTCGCAATACCAGATCAAATCCATTGGTATCATGAACGTCAGTATTTATTGCAATGTGACGTCCACCTACCTTTATAGAGTTTATCAAAAAAGTCCGGCAAATGTTCTGTAAAGAAACGAGCAGTGTGGAATCAGTGGTAGTATATTTTTCTTGCAACATCAGGACTCAGACTGGATAATATTGACCTACAAATATGAATCTTCTCATATGGCATGCTGCCTTATGCAATTCATGCTGAAAGCCCTCAACGCAGCACTTTAGAAACGGAGTTATATTACTGGCAGAAGACTTGTTCATTTAAAGCTGAACCGTATGTGAAAATTCTAGGTTCCTAATCTCTTGGTATTGCTCGTGACACTTTTGGACAGATTGTTTATGTAACCGGTAAAATTCTAGTCAAGTCCCAAAGTTCCTCCAATATAGTCCCCTTTGAATCTACTCAACGTTCAAAAAGCCTGTTAGAATAGAATTATCGAAACACAAAGTAGTAACCAGTGAACTTGCTCACTCTTCCGAAAATCGTCTGTGTGTAGTAAATTCGGCATATTTTCGATTGGAATGTTTTAGTTGTGAAAATAGTACGTCACGTAACTTCACTGCATTCATCGACTTTCCATATTTTCACAATGGATGAAATTTTGAGGAGAACACATAATGCAACCCTACTATGTACGCCACACCAACAAGAATGACCAATTAATTGACGGTTCTGAAGAAAATCAAATTCACTAGGCTTTCGAAATTTCAACCTCTAGTCTCCCGTCATAATTTTTATTCAAAATGCTTCAGAATCTCTGTTACTCATGCTGTTCAAAAGTCGAAATTTATGCGTGCGTAACACGACATTTTGTCTGCTGTCAAGCGGTCAAATGTTGAATCGTACAAACTAATTTGTACTGGTGCGAGTGTTGCCTGGAATGTGGCTGATACGTTCTCACCACTAAACTCATTGTGTCGCCAAATTTGCCTGTCCGTCTAGTGTTCTGTTAAAGTGACATTGATATTCTGTTGCAGTTTAACCAACTCTCTCCAGTTCACAGAATTTCAACTGGTTACAAATATCATCGCGTCTTTCAGTAATCTTCATCGGGAAAGCTTATCACGAGAAGAACCTGTGCTTTGCCCTCAATCCTCGTCCGCGAGTAGCAGGGGCTATTTGTGCAAATGGCCTCCTCATGTGCTATTGCGTTAGTGATCGTCTCCGTAATATCCGCCAAAAACACTTACCTAACTCTTCAACTAGAAGCAAAATGAGCAATAGCATCATATAAAATACATTTAATTGACTGCAGTGAGCAAAATACTATTGTGCATTTCGTAACCTAAGTGTATTCATCCAGTTTTGTAACCACTGGGATATGATCATTCGAAGCTGACGCGTTGAAGTTGGTCTTCTCAAAGCGATCCACTTCCCAAATTGGAACTCCATGGTTAAAGTGGACACAATCTCGACGCATTCTTATCGGCGAGAGGACGGTATGCCTACTCAAGTTGTCCGTTATTCTTACCAATTTGCTAGCTCGACGCGAAAACACAGAAGTGTTGCCACTCTGGTTCGGGACCAAGCAATATTTGGCTACATATGGAACAGTAAGTGCTAAAGTGTACCAGTGTTTGGCAGTTGAAGTGACGGATTTCACCTGTGACATGCGTACTCATAACAAGAAGGCAGAAAGCGACAGGTGGTTGGTTTAATCTTATCAGGCGGTTACGTCGATCATTGTGCTGTATAGGTTTAGCGCATCTCGGCAAGATAACGAAGCGAAAGCAGGCCATATGACTGAATTTCAGGTTGGGGTCAACTTTTTGTTGCCATGACACCAAAACTGTTTCCTGGAGTTTTTGAACAGGTTCCCTCGTGTCTATCCACCCTTAGGTATAGTTGTTGCCAAACTAATCGATTGCATCTTTGCACAATTGAAGGCTGAAAAATCCGAGCGAAACGATGTTCGCCTTTTTAATTTCCAACGTTTTCGAAAATTGCTGCTGAATAAGCGTAATGCCGGGTACTTCGTGTTACTGACTAATTTAGGACTGTTGTTAAGTGGAATTTCGTTGGTATTCTCACAGTCTACTAAGCCCAGAAATGATCTCTTGTCTATCCCATGATAAAGATGTAACCCCGTCTGAGTAGCCGACAAATGTTCTTTCAATAACACAGGTTCTTGAATAACAACCTCTTCTGTCATAACATGTGCATTAGCTAGTAACTAGCTAAAATTGGCTTGGGACCTGCAGTCAGTTACGAACAACATCACAACAGTGACCTAATCGCATAGCACTCCAATCGAACGTACACGCCTAGATCGCAACAGCAAATTGTATATCCCCCACGTGCTCCGTGTAACTTGAGATGAATACAAACGCTGAGCACGGTAACCACATCTGGGTGTTATTATCACGCATTTCTTAAGCTAGTCTGGTGAAATCCTCAACACAGCGCCATCTCCCCATGTGCATCTACCCAACCATACTATCTACGAATTCTCTCCGTTTGATAGCGAGCCATTTACGAGATTTCGTCTCAGCCGCTATGTCCGGGAGTGAAGAATGGTTGGATAACTGAACCAACATGCTAGGCATTCGTTTGTAGTTGGAATAACTAGGCCCGTTCTGCTCCACTTTCTTATTCTAGTTGAGAAAATACAGAAACTTTCTGATTTGACTTTCGACTCTTCATAGTGGATTATCATCTTCGGTGGCAAAGTATGTGCTACCGGCCTGAGAGTTTGGAATTGACTAAGTGATAAGAATCGATCATAGAATATGCAGTCGCCGAAATGTGCCTATGTTATATTCATCTGCGTTCAATGCTTACGTCGTGAAAGTGATTCGTAGCCTGTAAGCGTAAATTAATTGTTGTTATTATCTGCGTGAGCAATGTTACCAAAATAAATGTTATTTACTAAGTGCCAACAACAAGTACAAGTCCTCCGGATTTGCTTATTTCCAACGCCTTTAGAGCAATCAGTGTGGGGACAAGAATGGCCGGTATCACCCAGTTAATGGTCGACTATCAAAGTCGCTAGATCAAACTCAATTTGGAACACCTCGGAACAGTCGCCTTCCTCAAAAATAACAACGTTTTGCTCAAAGCGCCAACAAGAGTTCAAATGATAAATCAGCCCGTGGATGTGTTGTCGTATGAAAGTCCCCAACAGAGCATCACCTTTCTGAAGGTTGGAAAATACGATATTTTATCAGTGAGGGAGACAACAGACTGATATTACACGAGTTACATCCGGACACACTTTGCTCTTCTTCACGAGTGCGCAATACGGATTATGCGCATATCGATATGAGAAAGCCATCAGGATACCACGAAAGCCAGAAGTATGGGTTCACAAAAATTGATGTCTGGCTTTCTGTGTCATCTTGCTTGCTTTCTCATACTGGTGTGCAAATGATCTGCATTGCGTACTCGTGAAATTTTGGCTGGACATGATTCGTGCGATATTAGCCGATTGTGTTTTTTACTTAAATGCCTGACGAAGGGAGAATGTTAAGAGTTAACTGAAACCTAGGAATAATTGTTACATTCTGAAGATCAGGAAGTAAATAAGTCGACTCGATACTTTAATATGGTAGCATGGGCAGCCAGTGAAAATTGACATTCATGATTGGAATACGCAATATTGCAATGTTCTGGTTGTCAAAGCTCTTGGTGATGTTTTGTTTACGGTAAAAGTTCGGAATTACCTTGTGGTGACTTCTTGCCCGGAAATATCTCTGTTTAGGAAAAACAATCCGACTGTTGTAGAGATGTTATTACGTTCTAAATGGTTCGAGACACTAGCTTTTAAGATTATGTTCGCGAATAGTACTTATTGAACTAACGGAGCCGAAATCGTTTCCAAATGGAAATAAGGTTTACGTAAGTGGATGTCCACGAAGTATGTTTATTTATTAAAGAGTCTCCAATAAGGAATCCTAGAAGTACTTACTTCTAAATGCCCCGGAAACCGTAACTATTTCCAACAAAAGTAAGCATATGTGTGTTTTGATCGTTGTGACAGAATGGGTTCTGATAAATCCATCAATTTTGTACGTTGAATAATTAAAATGATGTCGTCGACTTATTCCGGTTCTTAAAGTATGAACAAGTCGATAACTAGGTTACTGAACCGCAGCTAGCAATACATTTCAGATTTGTCAGTTCGGCGGTGGCTGGTGAGCGCACTAGTTTTTCGACTTGATGTTACATTAGAAAGGTTTCCTATCTTAAGAAATAATTGCTTATCACCGGTACCAGGTGCATGCATACCATTGCATGTCAAACGTCCTGCAGCTGACTGCCTGTAAGTGGGTAAAACCTTGGGAGTTCGAAACAAACAGTGGAGATTTTGCTACTCGCCGGAGGTTAAACTGTGAACGTTTAGCAATCAGCTGTTACCAAGTGTCTTTATCCATCTACGCCGTGATACAGACCTTTCCAATATTTGGGACTGAGCAGTACTCACATGGTTTGGGTGGACCTGAACAATGGATTAAGTCTGTAGTCTGAAATAGTTCGACACTTTTGTTTTCAAAATTGCAACACTGCATGCATTATGTTTATCGGTGTAGAAAATGAGTTAATCTTGTGGTAAAGACAGCTTGCTGTCGACATGATAAGTGATTATCTGTTACATAGAAAATCTTGAGCTCCGACCAAACCGTCCCGTCACCTTTAATTCGATCAGAAGTCCAGGCCGCAACTCAGTGTATCCACCTGCAGCTAACGCAGTAATTTTCACGTCTCATCTGGAAGCGGTCATACCAATGTCCAATCCGTTGTTAACCAATCACATTTGCAGTTTCCACCGGGTTTGTAAGGCGATCTCAGAAAAGTATTGTTCACTAAGCTTGACTAACAGATATTTCGTGAGAAATTCACGTTCCAGTCTCGGCAACGTCGAGTACGGCTGTTCAACTCAATGTTGATTGGATTTGGACCTGCCAATGAGATCGTATGACAGTTAAACCGGCAACGTAAGGTTTTGTGCAGTATAATTCCCACAATTGCAGGGACATCAACAGAGGAAATGAGCTACTCCGAGCCTAACACTAACTGCAGCGCAATACATGCATTATTTCCTATGATGATTACTACAGTCCCAGCCATTGAGTTGGCCATAAATTTTCTCACCTTTATAAATCTTCTTGAAAGCTGAAATTGATAGTCATTGGAATATAATCAAACCAGTAGGGTACGATAATAACATCAACTTTCGCCCAATATTGATGGCGGATATTTAGAATTTCAAGTAACTTCCAAACGCAAGAGGATCACCCTAGAAGCATTTCGTGCTAAGTCCATTATTATTTCATGTTTACCTCTATATGCCCTTTCCAATACTGAATTTGTTTGAAAGAGTTAGAAGGCACACATTAACTTCCAGTGAGTGTGAGGTGATTTCAATTATGGCAGCAATTTCAACTTAGTTACCATGAAAATCCTATGTATTTTTATGTGTTCATTTTTCCCATCTCCGTTCACTCAAGCTACTGCGTATGTAATCGAACGCACTGTGTTTGTGTGACGTTCTTGGTTTAAAGTGTGCATCAGTCCTGTCATGGAAAGAAAAATTTGTTCGATTCAAATAGGACACCAATAAATTGAACCGAGATGAGTGAATCGATTTGGTAACATTTTGGCCATTGGTTTTCATCTATACATTTTGCCAAGACAGGGAGCATGTAAACTGCGCAAATCCAATAGTTCGACTTATTTTCACCAGTCGCAGAAGTGAGAACGGGAAAGATAGTTCCAATTGCACCTTCGAACACAACTTGAAAGGACCATCGAAAATATTTCAATTATTTGTAACTTATGGATGCAGCCATTTTTTACAATTGCACCAGATTCTTGTTGGCACGCAAACAGGTCAAACAACATCAAACATTCGCCTGTTCGAACCAAGAATACGTGAAAATACCTTGAACGATTTGGTCAAGGCTGAGATACAGTTAACGATCAGCAGAACGGATATTCACAGTTAACAAGCGTTTTTTGGTAGGATGGTTGATATCCACATCTTGGAGCATTGTCAGTCAAAAATTAAGTCAAGCTTATGTACACTACTAAGCAGCGGCGACTAAAATGGTAGATCACGTGACTGGTGGGGTAGTCAGTTTCCCTCCCATCACCGCTATTAGGTACTCATTTTGTAATAGCCTAATCAGAACACAAACTTGAGTGGGTTCACGTATGTCATACAACGTCAAGGTTATTCTCCGACCTACATTGCTGTTTGAATTGTCCTCGTTGAATCGAAGTTGCGGAACCATATTATTTTTGCACACTGTATCTGGTCAGTAATAGTGCGTTATTCATGCTTCGGAAATTCGTACACTTTCCTCGTTAATTATCACTAATCACCATCTCTCTAATCCGTCTCTTTTATCACAATCAATCTTACCTGCACGTCCTTCGGACTCTGTAACTTAAGGTTCTATCCAACTCCTTTTCGCAATCATTGGGCAAAAACCAGAAAATTACAAATGGCATCGTCGTCATACATGTTTGTGGTAAAGAGANTGTGATAAAGAGATAATTCTGGCAGCCCTACCTAATCTCTGTTAACACGAACGATTATGAATAAAACTGTCGTAGACCAACATTTCATGAAATAATGCGAGACTGGTAGGAAGAAAGTTCCACTGCCGAATCAATGAGACAAAGGAATATTCGTCAGTCGAAATTAAAAGTCATCAACATAAAGTTTACAAACTCGGCCAAGAGACGCCGATTCCTGCAACCGTACATCAATTAACAGTCTCCAGATAAGGCACACAATATAAAACGCTATCCATAATATATGCCCAATTTGTCCAAAACCGAACAGAATGTTCTCTGTATAAAAATGTCGTATGATTTGGTTCACTCAACATGAGCAGTGTACGGATTATTTAAGATCTAAATGTTAACCGCGCATCTGTCCTTTGAGGACGTTTGGAATATCACTGAGAAACTAGTGCGTTTCTACTACGTCTGCAAAACCTGTTATAAAATCTGCGGTTTTTCATTTTCTTCATAAAACGGCCCATAAATTTTAACAAAGAAACTTGATTAAAGAATGTTGCAGCTCCCAATAGTTGAAATATCGCAAAACTCACGAAATAAAGAATTCATCACATCTGTATGAAAAATATGTACATGCTGTGCTGCGATCTACTTTATTTCTAGAAACCAACACGGTCAAGCAATCGTAGGATTATTGGAGACGGAAACATATTATGTATCTAAGACACGTAATCTTGAACACAGTTGGTTATTTTAGTGGTTTCCACATATGAGTCATCCACTGAAATGGATGGTCGTTAAGCGTGTTCGGCTTGGCCGCTGTCTTCTTGTCTGCAAACTATGAACGGTAGTACAAGAACTGATTACGCTGAGTACTGAGATTCACCACCTCATGTCGATCTGCGGTGAGCTGAGCACTGTAACGTGCCATGCATACGTCTAGTAATGAGCACATCCGAGGAAGGTGAACTGTTGTTCGATTTAAGTTCATAAGACGAAAGTAGGTTGGGATGGATATTATTAAGAAAATTAAAAAAACAAATCAAAATGAGCAACATCTGTAAGAATTGTGATGCAGTTTCAAAGAACTAGGCGGAATGTTACCTCGGACTCATTGCAGACAGAACAGAAGTTGCTGAGACAATTTTTACTAGCAAATGGATACCCTGGTAAACTCATCAAGGCACACAGTACGGTGAAGAAGAGTGCTGAGCCCATACGCATGCCTCAAAAGATGAATGTTTTCTATACTTACCATTCAAAGGTGGCCATCTGGCCAACGACATAAACCACGTAATAAAGTCTGCTCTAGCCCGAAAATATGCGGGTGCGTAGTTGTGCTTATTTCAAACAACCAGAGGACCAGTTATACATAATCGCGAAGTTAGTTTGTCAAACGAGTTTTTCTCCCATGTTGTGTACCAGTTCACTTGCAGTTGCAGTGACGTTCAAACAAGCAGAACAGATCGACAACTATTACAATGAGTCACCGAACACATCCCGAAGTAGTTGAAACAAGTTCTGACGCGTCAGCATCATCTTCTCACAGTGGCGGCTCGAACTCTAAAGTCTGCGATCAGTAAACACCTCAAAGAAACAGGCCACCAAGTTGACCCATTAAATTCGCTGCAGTTGCTGTCGCGATATCTGCGAAGCAACGCTCATCCAAACTTACCAGCTGACGATGTGTGCAAAAACGTGGCTGGTGCAACCCATCGAGTTTCTGTGATCCTGATTACATGGGACGTGATGTGGTTGTGGGCGTGTTTAGCTCTGTTCGTACTTACCTGTATGACACATATGACTGGCATGTTTAATGTCGACGACTAATGCGGGGAGATGAAGTGTAAACACACCGCAATGTATCACGAAATACATTGCGATGTGATTACACTTCATCTCTGCTGTGATGAAGAACGCATTTTTGGCATGAAACGAACATTTGTGAAACATTCGTGCACCAGTTGATATAACTAATATGTGCTTCGAAATTCGAATCAAATCGATATGCAATATATAGCATTCAATGGTCGAGTGAAGAAAATGATCATGAACAACTGTTTACTTCGAACTGGTTCATCATCTGAAACATGGAAACCAAGCAAGTTTTGCTTTCTAAATAGTGAGTGTGATTTTTTGTCGGATAAGAGCGTTCCGACATTTTTACTAGCTATATCGTTCGACAATTTTAGGGCGTCCCAAAATACTTGTATACTTTTGAACCTTAAGTTCGACAGAGGAATGTGGTTCATATAAAATCTGTTGGGTGCTTTAATTATGCATTTCTGTCGAACGTTTTCTCTCCAAGACTTCGCCCGAATTAGGATAGGCTGTATTCTGTCAAAAATAGACTGTGTCCCAAAAGGTGTCTAGCGCACGCGGATGTTACCGATGCTGATGCTCTCCAGCTAACTATATATTCTGGTACACGGGAAACTGTTCGGTTCAGTTCCGTCCTGAGAACACATAATGCAGAAAATTATCTTTGATAGGAGTGGGTTGGAAAACTCGTCTAGTCATTCGCACTTCAGATTAGAACTCCTGCCTGAATGATGACTGTGATAATCTAGGGGATCACTCATGCAAAATTCCTTCCTATGCATTACAGTTATACTGCAAGGGAAACGTTTTCCAAGATTGGGTACTGTAGTCCAAATTGTGTATATATGAGATGATTGGAACGGAAATATACATGACTACTAAGAAAACCTGAATTCGTTTGAGTTGAAACCCAGATAAATAGGGCGAGATCACCACAACTTACGCAACTCGCGAACAAATAAATGGAGACTGGCCACCTAATGTCAGTTGCTACCTTTTAATTCCACCCTCAAACGTCTCATAACACATGAACAAAAACTACTTTCATTCTTACACTGCAAGCCATTCTTACTTATGAACGTGAACTGTGAAGTTGCGTTTTCTAACTGATCAACCGGTTTGGAAATATCACAATGTATTTCTAGTTTCTGCTGTGATGAAGAACGCATTTTGGCATGAAACGAACAGTTGTGAAACATTTGTGCACCAGTTGATATAACTAATATGTGCTTCGAAATTCGAATCAAATCGATATGCAATATATAGCATTCAATGGTCGAGTGAAGAAAATGATCATGAACAACTGTTTACTTCGAACTGGTTCATCATCTGAAACATGGAAACCAAGCAAGTTTTGCTTTCTTAATAGTGAGTGTGATTTTTTGTCGGATAAGAGCGTTCCGACATTTTTACTAGCTCTAGCGTTCGACAATTTTAGGACGTCTCAAAATACTTGTATACTTTTGAACCTCAAGTTTGACTGGGAAGTAAATTATCTGCGGAAATCGGAGGCTCTCACGAGATTTAAATAAGAGATATTGACCTCATGCCACACACACCTGCGGTCTGAGAGGGGATGATGAAGACACTCCGAGGGCCTGGGAACTTCCCTTTTAGTAGTTCCTCCATCTGTCACCTCACCACATAATGGATGTCCCCCCAAACCACTCACACATTGGACTGTCACAGCAATATCCAAACGTCTTTTGTTAATAAAGTGACGGCGGGTGATACACCGGATTATTTGTCACAGAAGGTATCTGTATTTTCTGATAGTCTATAGTCTTGTGTGTTAAGTAATGTGTTCCTACTGTTGTGACCGCAAAATAAGCTTGGCCTGCAAAGTTATGTATTGCACGACCTCTCGTAGATGTTATGTAAAACCATAGGACAAAGAACACGTACACTCAGTTGCACGCCTGACGTGCATTCATACACACGCATCTGCGAGAGACCACTGGACGGGGATGGTAGGCCGATAAGGAAGTAGACAGAAGGAGAAGGTTATGAGAGCTGCTACCCATGGGCATTGTGGGACCATTCAATGATCAACAAAGGCGTCCAGTTTTTTTATTACGGGTCAGAACATTACAACGGAGCTTTTGTCCCACGACCAGTGGCAGATAAGGTCTTGGTGACTTTCTTCGGGAGATAGAGTTTACCGAAATAAACGAACTAGACTTCGCCGCCAGACCACTCTTTTGGTGTCCACACTTGGTCCGTGATCCAGAAGACTTCTACTATCGATGCGAACAAAGAGGTAGCTTCAAAAACCCCAATTGCAAGCAGACAGCCCTACCCTACAATCAACGAATTAGTTGGCGCAGAAATTATAGGCCTCTTAACGAAGATGCTAAGGGACAGGCGGTATATTCCTGTGTTGGCTGACTAGTTCGAGAAAAGATGTGAAGCAATAACTTTGTCTGATTGACGCGAGAGCGGTGACCGATTTGATCGTCGAACACTGGGTGTGCCAGCGGGGAGCGCTGGAACAGCTGCAGTCTGTCCTGGGGTTCAATTTCGAACTTACCTCGCTACAGGTCTGCCGAATCCTGGTAATGGATAGAACCGGAATGGCTGTCCACCATTTCCAAAGCAACAGGCAGCTTGAGAGAACCAATTGTTCACATCTGCAGTTAATAAAAGCATTTGTGTACCTCAACTTACTCGACTGTGATCTCCAAAATGTGTGCTCGCCCACTGCATCTGTGTTCATTCATCTACTTAACAGTCGTTCCACTTCCTGTGGGCTGATTGAGAAATTCCACTGCCGTTGAACATTTGCCCACTGTCAACCAGCCGAGAAATCCCACGGTGTCGGAATATGTTTCAGATTGGTCCATACCCTGTGGTCAGTATATCAGGTGGTGAGAACGGATTTGTTGAGCGCACATCGGCATTAGAAGGATAACTTCGACAAGCAGGTGTTCGGGACCCTATTGAGACCTGGGAACAAAGCACGGTTGCACAAGAAGACGGCGCATCTAAGTGTCCTTACAAAACTGCAGAGACAATGAAAAGGGTCGTTCGTCGTAGAACGTATAATATCTGCTTCGATTTGCTCAATAAAACATTCGGAGTCTTCAGCCAGTCCGCACATGTTCGTCCAACACCATCGCCTGAGGCTGTTTACGACCACGATCCAGAAGGAGTTGCAGACTTTGGTTCAGCGATAGTCAGAAGTTGAAGTTCCATCGGAAGAAAGCTGAGGGGTAGGATCGAAAGCGTTGCATCAAGTAGTATGGGTAATGGAAGATGAAGTTGAAACTGAGGAAACACGCACAATTCGACAACTTGTGCAACCACGGAAGGAGAGGCTCAAATTGGAGACAAAACAACTGACCAAACCGTGACTAGTGTTGTGTTCTTTAGAAACGGCTATTGGTGTGCTGTCGGTCCCTCCACCAAAGGGCGTATTACAATTAGTATGTGTAACGTGCGATCAAAGATAGTTGGCTCGAACAAATGCGTGGAGAATTGTACCATTATTTTCAAGTTGAAGTGTGCAACGCAGTTTGCCGCCTTGCTGTTGGCGCTATTTGGTCCCTGTTTACTGGACATCTTGGTCACGCGTGTTTTAATTTTCTCCTTTCATATGACTATCTTTGGAACCGTTACTTGAGAAGAACGCCTTCCCCGGTGTCTCTGCTTTGCACGAAGTTGGTTTACTGTGTGAGGGATAGTCGAAACCAAAACTTTTGGACTCCCTGCTACACGTGGCAGTTTGCACACGATAGTTCTGTTTTGGTAGGTGCCCAGCAGTAGTAGAAACTAGCGTATGCTTGGGAGTTTGTTGGCGCTCATTTGAAACTCAAGCGGTGACTGTTTTGTCCAATCGAGGATTATTATCCACCTCATTACCTCAATACACAGTACTACTTCTCGAGTACAGAAAGTACAGAAAGCTGGCGAGTATGTACATGATCACCAAGCTCCGCGTTGCGACTGCCAACGCAATACAATGCGCAGTACAGAACGCCACTCATTTCCTTAGCTAGAAATTCCGCCTCCAAAAATAGTACACTGATGGTCCCGAAAATCATGTTGGGATAGACTATGTGCAATGAAGGTAGTCAGTTTCGAATATCTATGAGCCCAGGAGGACGTGATAATTCTTTATGGGACCCGCCACAATCGATGTCAACGGACTTCTTTCTTATGGCTTTAATGAGGTTCGTTGGACGTCGAGGTGTGCCGGAAGTCATGTATAGTGATAATGGATCCATCTTTGTGGGCACGGAATCAGAGCTGAGGGGGGAATTACTTGGCTTAGACCAAGACAAAATCCATCAGACTCTGGTGGTTCGCGGTATCGATTGACACTTTAATCCTCCCATTGTTAGCCATTGAGGTGGCACATGGAAGCACATGATTCGCGCAGTTCGACGGGTCATGCAGGCGGTCGCAAGGGAACAAGTCTCTACACTTATTCTATTCATGTCAAGAGAATTCTCAATGACAGTACTTTAGTTCCAGTCTACGATGATCCGGACGGTCCCTCGGTTCTAAGACCAAACGATCTGTTGCTCCTGAAAGCAAACCCGGGCGTGCCATGCGCTCACACTACATTGCTAGAAAGGTACGCGAGAGGGTGGAAGCAGGCTCACCGCCTGGCTAGTGTGTTTTGGAAACCATGGGTCAGAGAGTACCCACCCTCCATCGTAGCGTATCATAAGTGGACGAAGGTTGTACGAGATGTGAAGGTTGGTGATCTTGTTTTACTCATTGGGGGCCCGTAGGCGTTTGACCCAAAGCTGTGGTAAGCGGAGTAGTGAAGGGTGCCGACAATCACGTCAGCGAGATGTACTTGAGAAAAGAGAGCGGCACGGTCGGGAGAGACACAAGATCCATATGTCTTCTGGAAGGAACAGGGGGTAGTGGCGTCTTCAGCGAGAAAGCCTCGGGTGCAAGGGAACGAGTTCACTCAACCCGAAGCTACATGAGTGTTGAGAAACCATGCTGGTTTCGGGGACCGGTGTTGAAGTAGCTGCTTGCGTGAGTGTTTGATGATTGTTTTGTGTTAATAGAATGTCGGTGGCCACGTTCCCTGCTCTGACACTACCGCTCAAGTTACGCGTGTGACAAATCATTTCTCCTATGAATGCGGATCTTGATGTATTATTGAATCTTGAAACTGTTTACTTGTGCAACTTGTTTTTCACGTAGTTTTTTCTCTTACTTTCCTTTGCTGGACCTTTGTTTATATGTACCCTGGTTTCACTTTCACCGACAGCTTCGCCATTACGTGACTGTTGCATTCGGTCATGTTTACGCGAACCGTTAATCTCGCAACTTGTATAATTGGTGGATTCAATATCGAGGTTTGTTGTTGTCTTCCACTACTTGGTTTACCATATTGTTTTTGAACATTAGCACCTCATTAATAAGAAACCCGGCAATACGACCGTCTTCCTTTTTGGATCCGAATCGGTTGCTCGACGGGCTCAGAATTTATGGACGCTTGTTACTTACAGACGTGACTATCGTGGATACAGCGTATCGATAGACGTTGCAAGAGGACTAAGCGTTGCTCGAACAACTAATAGACGTCCGGGATTAACGGATGGAACTGCACTATTAGCCGCCCACTGCTTTCAAACCAGCCTACAGATAAACTAGGTATCACGAACTTCATCCATTATCCAACACCTCCGTAGTAAATTATGTCGTTACCCAAAATATGAATGCTACTAGGAACCAAATTCCCATTATATAAGCAGGTCACGAGCCGTTTATGTTATCAACTCAAATGTCAGCCAAACCAGTCCTTTGTTGCACCCCTCAACATTCCATCCGCCACCACCCAGCCACACTCCCCATGTCCCCCTTAATCATATCATTACGGTAACACTCTTCCAGCAATTTATTTTGAGGAGTCAAGCCTCTGAGGCACCCAGTGGAATATGAGCGTAAGGTTGGTACATTCCTTAGATCAGGTATTTGCACATGATAGTGATGATGTTAATGACGGTATATTTTTCGACGTATCTGTGATATTTTTCAACCAACTTCCCCATCCAACAGGAAGTTCTTCAGCAGTTTAAAGGCTGTATCCGACAAAAAGAAGCCTATTAACTTATTCCTCATGAACGCAAGATCATCGGCTAGTAAGATACGCATTTCTCAAGCATTTGTCTCTTTATCTAGTCCTGATATGATTCTCGTGGCTGAGACATGGTGCGCCCTTGATACTCCAGACACTCACATGAGCATCATGGAATACCAAGTTTCGCAGGGATCATCTCACATGATGAGACGGTGGATGCACTATTGACCTAAAACAGCAATTTTCCGCAGTAGCACTTGATGGGTTTAGTCCTTATGAAATCGAATACTGGTTGTGGTTAATGGTCCTTATTGGTTCTCGCGAGCCACTTATAGGATGCATTGTACAGTTATCACGCTCTCCTGAGCGTGTTTCTCACGGATGCGTCTAGGAATATACCATTGTCATCTACACATCGCCTATTTTTATCAGCAATGAGATGATTAACTTTGTAGATATAATTAATCATGTCAAAGTACCTTGCAAACACAAGCTAATAGTTGATGAATTCAACATGCCTAACATATATGCCTCATTCTCTGCTCCAGCGAGGAAATCCTAATTTCTTCCATGCATTCAGCTGAATGGCTGAAATCAACATATCCTAACGCCCACCAGATGGAGGCACATACTGGACGTCATATTCACCACAGGTATTTCGTCAGTAGAGATATCCGTTCTACAACAATTTCGGGGAAGCGATCACAATGTCGTCGAATGTCCGCTTGATTTCAATATAGCGACCAAACGGGCATTTGTATTCCACCGTCCCATCAATGAATTTGATTGATGGGAATGCCTCCTTCTCTCTACTAAGGTCTTTAGATCCGAATACCTTCGTTCTCATATCAGGCCAGAACATAGCGGCCGGGCAATTTATCAAACCTCCGACATTGTGTATCGACGTTCTGGCCTCCATAAGGTCAAAACGCGTCGATTCGTAAGTACAAGGTAGATTTCGTACTGCAAACGAGTCTGACAGGCTTGAAATGCTCAAGTCGGGGGAAGGAAGAACACTAAATTTCTCCCTGGTGATGCAACTGAGCGTAATGGTTGAAAGTGGAACATCGAATGCAACTGCTTCATGTAAACTAGTAGAAACTTGCGCTCTGTAGCTAGCGAAGATGCGTAAAACTTATGTAGCTGATGGAACGGAGAAATTCCATCGGGGACCCTGTCATACGTTTTCATTGCTCTCAAAAGCGAAACGTTTGGTGATGACTCTCTTGTAACGGGAAATCTTCAATCCACATTTTGTTGTTTCGTTCAGCGAAGAACACACTTTAAAACCTGACGACTCTCCTTCGGAAACAGATGAGGTTTTGAGTGAAGTCTTGATTGATGTCGGAAGTGTTCACCCACAGTTAGTTGATGCATACCACTCAATCTAGCCTGGACCAGATGACATCCCATCGATGGTCCTGAAGTAAGGGAATGAGGATATACCCATCCTCTCCCTTAATTTGCCCAGTCAATCACTTTTGTTCAGCATCCTAACTCAATGAAAAAATCAGTCCTGAAGTTTTGAGTTGTCTGTTTAAGTCGGTACAATGTGTAATGAGTAAGATCAACGGCGCTACGTAACCAGTGTCGCCTGTTGGTTGAAGCCAGCTTAATTCTTGACACTTACTGGACACTGCAGCTTGTACTGACGGCAATATCATCGTCACATGCACCCGTGAGCTCATTATAAACGATGGCAAAGCTGAGGAACAAGTTATGAAATTTTAGCTGATGAACCCTCTAAGGTAACTGAGTGTTTTAGAAAACGCAACAATTAAATGAGTGGTGAGGTTAGGCAAGCGTTTAGTGAACACACTTTTTGGAGGGGTTCTCATAGAGACCCAGAATATCGACTAAAAAAGCTTGGACTGTTTAACTGGAAGTCGGGGACAGGTGAACTGCCGGTGCAACAGCCAGTGATCATGACGTCGCTGAGCGCCGGTGGGACGGTTGGAACCTCCCACTAAATGTCATTGCCTTTATGATTCATGATGTGCCTGATGCAGTAAATATCATGGAAACCGACCTCAAGAAAGATCTGAGTATCTGCATGTCACCTAACTTATACTTTGCGCATCACCGGGAGATGCCAGTAAGAACTAGACTGCCGCTCTTGTGGCGATAAAACGCATTTTCCCACATGCGGACGGAACTGGGTTCCGAACGCACCACGAGGTTTACGTAAGGCAGCTACCCGAGTATAATTATCAGGTTTCCTTAGTAGACGCTCTTGTATGAAATGTGAGCTGGAATTCTTGAACCATTTATCGATGTCAGTCGATGCAGAAGATGCGGTAATTGTTATGCTCTGAGACACGCAAAAGGCTTTCCAACGTGTGCCTTATAGGCGCTTCCTGATCAAAATGGCGTCTTTCGGCACAAAAGACCCCTTGAACGGCTGGCTTTAATCAGATCTCGACGGCCGCACCCAAACAGCCAGGATAGAAGAGCACTGCTCAGCACGAAAACCAGCAACCAGGAGAGTGATTCGAGGAAGCTGCATGGGATCGTTGCTTCTCCTAATATGTATAAATCACGTATGCGATGCTTGTAAGCATACCAAACCCTTCCTGTTTGTTGGTTACATTAAAATCGTTGGCATCTTCCGCAAGTCCACAACAATATGACAGGATCTAGTGTCACCGTAGTTGTGGTGCAAAGCATGCCTAATGACGTTCTTAGCGAGCGAATCAAACTTCAGTAATTATGATTGTTATTGCCCAATGGTTTTATTCAGTAAACGGTTATAGTATTGAAACAACTACTTCCGTTGGAGATGAACTATATTATGGAAGTCTGTAGGTCCCAAGTACTATAGTCTCAGAAGCAGGTAGCTGTGATAATCGGAATTAGGGGCTTTGAATAGACCTAGGAATCGTACTTGAATTGAAACCTCTCACGCAAGTAACAAGGAGAAGACCTGGTACTGGTAGCAGTAAGCAATTCTTATTCCTGAATTGAGACGCCGAATTTATTGATGTACAACAGTATTAGGGAAATCACAGCCTGTCATTGGCTGATCTCACTAGCTCATGCAACATCATAAACTGTATGGTAATTGGTGGAATACGGAACAGATGAATTGGCGAATAACGGAAGGCACAACACTGAGACCGTTCGTCTAATTCTGATATTGTATCTTTAACGCAATATTTGGATTGGCCGTTTGTCACATCTTCTGTTGTGTCGGGGTTTGGATAATCAGTGAATCGAGATTTCCACCATAGTAGCTCAAAGTTTTCTTCCAAAAATTGAATTCCCCCTCATATAATACTGGTTTTATTGCTTTATTCACATAGCTGACTCATTGTGTAATCTACAATCGTGGTGTTCAAATGTGTATGCGGCGCTAAGATTTGTACATTGATAACGCTTTCCTGAGCGTGTTTCTCACAAATGTCTCGATAAATATACCACTATTATTATTAGTATTACTATTATCTCTGACTACGGTATTCCAACTCCCATAATCTCCCCGGACACGTATGTTTCCAGGTGGCAAATCTGAAGTAACAAGTTGTATCAAATGGACGTTCAGTCTACCGGCTGCCAGGCTAGCTCATTACAAATTATGCTCGGCCTCAACCTCAATATTACACATTCATTCGTTGCCATCTACGCAAGTTTGATACACGCGCTGGAAAACATTCGAAGATCATTCATTAAAAGCTCAATAGGACCTTCTTCTGTGTTCACCTACAGGCATCGCTGTCAAATTTTGGTGCCCATCCAATTTGGATACGGAGAACAAAGTCCATTCTTGCACTCCTGTACAAACTGATACTTTCGGACGCCGTCACCGCATCGTTTGCCGTTCACTTATAGCACAGCTGAGGGTGTAGTGACCTGAAGATACCCCCGGTCTGCCTGCTGAACGATGTGTAAAATCCTTCCTAAATTCTTAGCTCACATTGTACATAGGACCTTAAGGATCTTCGCCTGCCGTCTGCCTGATGCATAATGTCGCGTTTGTTTGTTGGCATGCTCGTCGGCGTATGCGCGCCAAGCGCGGCACACGTTTTTTCTGGCTTGCTCGCGCGCTCGACGGTCGGATCATTATACTCCCTAGCTGTTCGCGTATCGGTGTCGCCTAGCTCTGATCGAGACCATTTGTACTTATCGCATAATATATTTTCGGTCTAGTAATTATTTGTATTTTCATTTCGTGTCTGGTATTTCTGCGCACACTTGAGAAAATTTAAGTTAGTGCACGTACGCACTAAAAGGGCTCCACTTTACCAGCCCAGCTAGCTGGGAGAATGATACGCGCAAATTTCTGAAGTGTAAAACACTCCTGTGTCTGGGATAAACTTCCGAATGAAGTCGGAGCAAGTAACAACGTCCAGCATTTTAAAAAAAAGTTTGGACAGTTTTTTATGCTGTCTAGCACAAGGTCTATCTTTAAACTCTGTGTATCTTCCGATGACCTTTTCTGTGTGTGGCATTCGGGTAAATGCAATAGTAGTTGGAAGTGTATTGAGCTCAATTCCGGAGCTATCTCTCACGCAGCAGTGATAATGCAGCACGTTCGCCAACGAAATTGTAATATGATCAGTAGTTTACAACGTAACTATTCCTGCTGGAAATCAATAATGGAACAGAATGTTCGGCTATGGGTTACGACCAGTATAGTGTAGCCCGGGAAACACTCAACCGTCAATTGCACATAGTGTACATACCCGCCCTCACCATGGCGCTGCTCTCGAAAACGGCTTGTTTGAGACGGTTTTTCGGATCCCTGTCATCCACCCACACCCCATCTAACAGTTAGTCTACTGCGTGCCCACGAAACCGTTGTAAAGTCAACATCCTTTTAATTGTATGCGTTATCGCGCAATGATCACCCAGATTGCTGGGAAATGTGAAATCGGCCCTTTATGAGCTTTGTTTGGAGCGCGCACATAGAAAATGAACAGCCCCATAATCCACATGAACATTTTTAATAATAATAAGAATGGTATATTTCTGGACGCATTCGTGAGAAACACACTCAGGAGAGCGTGATCAACGNCTCTACCTTCGAATATTGTTGAGTAACGGCTGATTTCCAAAGAGGAGGTTGCTGGAACCTCGCTTGCACCGTTAAAAGTGAATGCAGCCACAAGGTTTGATAGGTGATTGCTGGAACTCTGAGCTATTTCCGATCTACTTCGTGCTGCAGAAGTAAATTGGCGGCTTTTGTCGGAGACCTGCGCATTCTTAAGATGTGCAATTTCGATAACAGATATCTCTCGGTAGGTGGTCATCGGATGTAGAGATTTTCCGATTGGTTAGAAATACTTGTGGCTTCTATTTGAAAACCAAATGAAGGTGACGCTTCGTGGCAGAGGGAAAGACATCTAATTCTCAGTGACCCTTCAGTTTGTACGCACTGAAAGTTGACAAAGGACTCGCAAAGTCGCCCTTCTCCAAAGCTACCACTTTTCGCATGACGCTTCTACGATCAAAACTTACTGGTTACAGGACAGTGCCTCAGCAATTCTTTATTCCCAGTTTGCGTCATTGGGTTCTCGTTACACTACCTTGCTCAGAATTACATAGTTACGTCGGTTACTGTTGTCTTCCACTAAAATAATTTTGGTATTTTCTGATCGAGATTGGTGATCATGGAAATCCCTCTAGGAAGGGTTCACGAAATGTTCCCGTAAGGTCAGTGAGGTGCGATGTACATTTATTTAACCATGATTATGGCGTTTCGGCTAACGCTTCGGTCTGCGTACCCATAGTTGTGGTCGTCCTCAATAGTGGGCATTCGGTTAACCGTACAGACCAGTAAGACATCTACTGTGGCGCGCTCACTTTCCAAAAATTCCCACCACCTTCTGGTCTCGCGGGTAGCCGCCGGTAAGTGGCCAGCGGCAGTGAGAGTCATTATGATTAGCCGAAAAATCTGATGGCGTCTATCTGAACTGTGATTGAAGTTCAAATACAATTTCCACAGGATGAAGTGACTTGCCAATCGAGCGTCCAAAATATTTTTGTTGGAGTGCTAGAGAACATCATCCAGAATTGGGACTGTCCCACTCGAAAATGGACTTTTTCAGCGGTTGACACAGTGGTTCGATGGAGGAGCCCAAGATCCCCGAATCCAGTCGGTTTCCCTCGCTCAGTGTCAGCGGACGTCTGATGATCTGAAAAGCGAGCATTGGAAATAGGGTGTAGCGTCGCTCTCAAGAATTACGGTGAATAATAAGAACATGGTAAGGTAACTCAGATAACTGAAAGTTCCAGAAAACGGATAGTGATAAATCTGAAACGACTGCAACAGAGAAAAGCCTATCCAAGGTACTCCGACAAATGAAGCAAGCAGACGTTATCGACGCTTCAACTTTCGAACGTATCAGGCCTACGGGAACTGTCATTTCACGTCTGTACGGTCTCCCCAAAGTTCACAAAGTTGGAGTGCCATCAAGACCGATCCTAGACATGTACCATTCACCGTATCATGCTCTAGCAAAACGGTTATTGGAGACATTGGAACCGATTAAATAAAGACTCACTCCTTTTAGCCTAAAGAACACCTTCGACTTTGTAGACTCAATCGATTCGGTGAATATGGAGAACGATAACGTGTTGTCTTCGGATGAAACTTCTCTATTCACTAATGTTCCATTGCAAGAAACTATTGACTATCTCTGTACCTACATTGAGAACAATCAAATTGATGCCGGAATTACGGGTGAAAAATTGAAGGAACTACTATTATTTTGCACCTGTAACGTTCAGTTTCAATTTAATGGCGAGTTATATAGGCGAAAGGATGGAGTAGCAATAGGTCCACCTCTAGGTCCGCTGCTCGCAGACATATTTATGGCCAAACTGGAGACCACTAGACTCAACCACACCGTAACTAAGTGCAAACTTTACAAGCGCAATGTGGATGATATTTTTTGTCTCGTTCCAAACTTTGATGATCCCCAGCGCACGCTAGATGAGCTCAACAGAGCACATCGGAATATAAATTTCACTGTCGATTTAGAACGGGATAACAATCTCTCAATCCTAGATGTTGCGTTGCTTCGTCGACCAGAGGGGACAATTCAAGGATCTATTCATAGGAAAAAGTTACGAATTTTCACAGTCTCGTTCCGTTGAAGTACAAAATAAATTTGGTACGCTGTCTGTTGAACAGAGCGCAAAAGATCTGTACACCTGACACTCTCCAGGAGGAGGTTAGATATATTCATACTCTCACTAGAAATGGATACCCTGAGAGCTTCATAGATAAAAATCTGCATTCCGGTACGAAGCTAGAACTCGTCCAGACAGCGCGGGAATAGCCGGTTTTCATATGTCTCTCATATAGAGGAGAAGTTAATGGTGGCATAATTAGCCGCAAACTTTAAACCGCGGTCGAGATTGCCTACTCTGCAGCGAGACTTATCGTGTCGTTCGACACCTGCCCTGTACTGATGTCACGTCTTAAGGATAGTTTGCCGAAGTTCTCTTCGTCTTTCTGTATCTACTCTCTCGTCTGTTGTTGTCAAGCCGGTTACGTTGGGAGGAGCACAATGCAGTTATCGGAAAGGATTCGTGAACACCCACCGAAGTGGCTTCGCAACGGTTCGCTAAAGCTCATTTCCAGTGCAATCGGCTCCCACCTAATCGACGCTGGCTATAGAATAAATCCGGATGAAGCATTCCGAATCATCTACAAGGTTCGTCAAGCCGGCCCAGAACTGTTATCAACCGCCGAGGCTATTGTTATCAGACTACACAACCCCTGCCTCTGTACCCAAAGCATTTCGTACAGATTCTCCACCTCCCATGGCCAGTGATTCCACATCCACTTGAAACTCGAACGAGCGTGAGCCGCTTGACATTGGTGAACGAATATCTCATGACAGGCTCGCATAACATCCGAACACATTCATCAACACCCCCCTTCCCCCAGTAGACTGTGATCTGTACCATTCCTCTGATCTTAATGTTCCTGTTTAACTCGTCAAAAATTCATATATCACCCGCACGTATTACCGTGTAATTCTAAAAGCCCGATGAGATTTACCGAAAACAGCTGCTTGCAAGATTGACTTCTTTTTAATTCTACGGTAATCTGGAAAAGAGTGAGATTACTTGCATAATGAAATTTTAGATAAATGAGAATTAAGCAAAGCTTCAAAACGATCCCTAGAAACGCTGTTGACTACCTCAGATGCAATACTGTTTCAATAGTTAACAGCCCTGTAGGAAAAGAGCTGCTGCCTCAGAAAGGTCCGAGGACGAATCTTGGGAAGCTTCCTGTTATGTCCACGCCGGCCGTCGTCATTCGCTGCAGTGAAGAACTGTTCTACCAGACCTACTCCAAAGAAGTTTGTGAGTATCAGATCACCGTCCAGTTTTCAAAATTCAAGTGAGTACAGGTCAAGAATTTCAAGACGAGACTCGTACTTGGCATTGCTCAGGTCCCTGGCTAGTTCGGTAGCCGCGCGCCAGACACGTTCAACGGCTAATATGTCTTTCTTTAGGCCGGTATACACGACCCGATTCGCGTATTCGAGGAGCAGTCCTGTACAAATCCCGTAAATTGTTTGAAACGTTTTCTTGTCTATGTCGGGGAAAATGCGCTTAATCATTCTAAAAGCGGCAAATCCTCTTTCTGCAGCCATCACATGGTGATACGTGAAGGACAAGTTGGACGACAACCAGTTGCCCAGATCTCTATTCAGATCGATTCTCATGATATCTACTGTGCTAGACGAAATATGAATCACGAAGTCATCTCCAGAATCTCCACCGAGTGACATGTGAGCACATTTATTGTCATTGAGTGGGAGACTCCAATCGTTCCACCAGCGCTTGATCGCGCCAAGATCAATTTGTAGTGCACTGGGATCAGTGGCATTCGAGAATTTTAGGTCGTCTGCATATAACAGGACGTTGTTGGAAATATTGTTTGGAAGGTGGTTGATGTAAATGAAGAATAACAAGTAATCTGGCACTGACCCTTGGGGAACGCCCGCAGAAATGGAAGAAGGAAACGAAAGGGCTGATCCGGTGTTAACGCTAAAAGTTCTACTATCAAAAAGAGGCAATTCAGCGAAGAACCTCTCCTTGAATGCCACATGCTTCTACTTTGTGTTCCAGTGGGACGTATGAGACACCGTCAAAAGCCTTGGCGAAATCAAAGAAGATAGCATCTGAGATGAGGCCATTGTCTTTGGCCTCCGTCAGACTATCCATGAAAATAACCACGTTTAATATGCATGACCGTTTAGCAAGGAAGCCTTGCTGCGCGGAAGCGAAAAAAGATGTGATGAGAAGTGATTGAGAATGGCACGTTTTAATCGGTGCTCTTTTATTTTGTACGGAATGCTAGTAAGGCTGATTGGCCGATAGCCAGCAGGAGAGTGCCGGTCGCCAACTTTGAATATGTGTGTGACCGTCGCCTATTTTCGTGTGCTATTGAGAATGCTAGTCTGGAGTGTTCGCTTGAACAGCTTATAAAGAGGTTCTACCAGACTATCGGCTGCTTCCTCGCATATTTTGGGACGGATCTTGTCAGGACCGATTGCACCGTGTGAATTAACCTTGATCCTCAACACCTAGCACAAAAAACGCGGCGGTTACATGTGGTTGCCGGAAGCACTGCAGCGGTAGGACAGGATGTCGGCTCGGTGGTGCGACTTCGTATACTGTAGAGTAGTACTCCCTGAACAACTCGGCCACGACTAGGGAATCAGATAAAGGCTCCCCGTCGGGCGGTCTCAAAGAAAGTGTTGAAGGTTTATTCCTTCTTATTTGTCGCATATGCTTAACTAATGGGTTTTTGTTCCCGCGGGCTCTAAGGAGGATCTTCTCTTGTACGAGCTTGGTGTGTTCGCGGATTTTCCGCCTACACCTGTTCGGACAACGTGGAGCGCGCTTAGATCCTCTGAGTTTCCTATGAGCTTATGCTTCGCGAATAAGCGGGAACGGTTGTCCAGAAGATGATGTATCTTACGCGGAAGGGGTGGCCGATAAAAAAAGTGCGCAGTTTGCGTGGTGCAAACAAGTCGTCCACTTTCTGGATTACGCTTTGAAACGTGCGGTGGCCTTGGTGACTTCCTGAGTTCCGTTTTTCGATTTCAAACCCGCTTTGATTACAGAGTAACCCAAGTGAGTAATAGAATATGAGGAGAAAAGATATAGTAATCATCACGGACTCCCATTGACTGTCTAAACACATGATATTTGGTGTATGCTTTCTTCAGGCTGCTAGTACGAGGAACCTCAGTCGTGATAGACAGCACAGGCAGACCGATGAATGCACGAGAGAGGACATCACCTAACCCTCTAAGAACAACTCAGTACTCTGTTGAATACGATCACTAGGATACTCCTTTTTCCGTAGGTATGCTGCCACAGACGCAACTAGTCTGCATCTCCCCATACCAGTGCCAGACAGTGTCAACTAGAGAGACTTACCCTAAACTGCAGGCGACTATCAAACAACCAGCTGTCCGACAACAAAAAGCGTGAAGGAAGCTGCGCACACGCAACCCACAGTGGTATAACGGGACCCTCATAGGACTGACTCNTCCGCGAGGAGTTGCATGCCCTACGGCTGGAAGTGAATGCATTGCGATTCCAACATGCAGCTCCCGGTACGTCATCCACTTCACACTTCCCCGTGCGATTCCCCATGCAGTCCATAGGGGACATGCAGCTGCTGAATATGAAGCTGGAAGAAGCAGAAATATATACCCAGCTGGTATGTTTGACTTTTCCGATTCACAGTAAGCAGGTGACCTTTATCAGCAGTGTCGGCGGCACGTCCATGGGTGAATGCACTCGTAATGTTGTGAGAACATTACTGACGGATGAATTGGCGAAAATGATAAACTGGAGAGGAGTGAACAATCGCGTCTCTATTTCCTCCTCACCGTTGTACGCAGCCATCGTTGGTATGTTCGATCACCGGAACCAATCACTTGTTAAATGTAGAATCCATCATGAAGAAGGCTTACCCCGGCGTTTCGCACGCCGACGTCAAGGGAACCATTCAAAAGTGGATTCAGAAGGCCAGATTGCGGGCAACGAAAAAAGCCCACGATCTCGTTACCGACATTTGTACACCTTGATTATAATTACTTACTCGTCAAGGTTATACAGATGTTGCTGTAAAAATTGCGCTTAATATAACGTATGAATATTTATGTGCCTTTTACATCGTTTTTCGTGAATTGGAACATTGCGTCGTCGTTATTGTGGGAAATTAGATTTCTGTTTGACGCTACTGAGCTCCGTAGAAAAACAGATAACGGGCGGCATATGATAAGGTCGCTTAGTGGAGCTGCGCACATTTTTTCTCCCACCGTTCCCTGAGTGTTCCCAAAATGTCTTGCTAGAACACTCAGGGATCACTCGGGGAACGTTCAGGGAACGGTCGTGCTACTAGGGCGCCTACCAAGCTAGTCACAAGCCAGAGTGTCGCGTACGAGTCTTGACTTGAAATTCATGGTTCGCATCCAGCTGAATTTTGACGACTCCACAATGACTAAGCCTTCATATAACTCTTCTTAGAGTTGGTGTGGTAGACAACTTCACCGTACCCATTGGTGACGGCCAGCAAGGACTTAACAGAAACTTCTTCAAGCTTCGTCCTTGGACCATCCTTGATCATCAGTTTTTGTGAGGTTATCAACCATCGTTAGTAGAGCTTCCACAGATGGCTTTTAGGCGCTGCTTGACTATCATTTACCAAAAAATTCGTTATGCAGGTGACCTTACGCAGTTCCTGATATTTTCTGTTATCACCAGGGCCGCTGCAACATCCTCTTTCAATGACCGCTTCCCTAATCAAGAGATGCTCGCTGGACATTTGGTGAGAAATCATAACTGGATCCGGATAACTTGGTCCTTCGCCTCAGACCAGTGTGCTGAATGCTGAATCGCCTAATCTTGGATGAAACAGCGTGATGGGGGATGCAACGGCACAAAAATCAAGGAAGAATGTATAATATATTACTTTGTAGGTAGTGCATTCTGGCCGTGCGTGCATCACGCGGAAGGTGGTAGCCCTAAGAAAGGACGGCTTTATGGCGGGTTTGCCCGTGTTTCACTCGCACAAGTTGTGGCATCGGGAAAATCCAATTATGCTTCTATCCACCGCGAAGCGTCACTCTCGTGTCAAATTCAAGGAGATAAAAGGAAACTGCTCATTTTCAGCGCTTAGCAGAATCCAGTAACTACCACTGAAGATGGCAAGCATCTTCTAAATGTATTAAATACTCTCGCTAACGATTTATCGAACTTCGTGGCAGCCGGGGACCAACGGTGCGTAGAACGCTCAGAAGCAGTAACGAGTGTTGGGAGGAATACACAAAATATGAAAACCATCGTAAGTGGCTAAATTATAAAGCTTATAGAAACGCAACTTGCAAGGCTTAGCCTGGGTCGGCAAAATACTGCCTTAGAGCAGGCCTTGTGCGCATGGTGAAAGCAGCTCCGAAACGTTTTTACTTCCATTTCCAATCTAAAGGAGCCCGTAGGCAAGAAGCAGGAACATTACTGACGAAGGAGGATAAACCACCGCCGATGGAATTGAGTGAGCCCAACTCCCACGCAAATTATTTCAGGGGGTTCACAGAAGGGCCGATGTGGAAAAGATCCTACCGAAGTCGGTAGAGTACAGATCTCACAACATACTTCTCACCGCGGAGGAGGTCGGGAACACCCTAAACAACCTTAAGCCCTGGACGTCTGCAGGAGTGAATGGCATCCGTTTGGGCAAGTTAGGCCGCTGGAGAGAGTCCTCCAGTGTACTATCTGGCGGCCCTCTACAACTTCCTTAAAACCGGGGGAAATCAGTAACGAGAGATGCGTAGCCACTGTCCTCACCGTTCACAATGGAAGCCCGCAAAATAAACAGAAAAATTACAGACCAAGTGTAGTTGAAAAATGCCTGAAACAGCTAATCAGGGGTAAGGTTTCGACGTATTCTGTTGAGAACCGTCCTCTTAACATTGCACGACACGGTGTCCGGAAAGAAGAGTCTCGGCGTTACGGCCGTTTGTACTTCATAGACGCGGTCACCAGGCAAGTGGACAAGGTCAGGATAGTCGAAATATACTACCTGGACTTCACCAAAACGTTCAGTTAAGCGAATCACTGTTTACTCGTCCGCAATTTGGCGTGAGTTGATATCTTTAATCAAGTGAATGACTGCGTAAAGGATTTCCTGTGCAACGAGGCTTCTGAAGTGGAGGTTCAAAACGGACTCGCTGAGGTGGGCAGAATCCACAGTGGTGTTCCTGAAGGGCCCATTTAGGGTCTTTCATCGTTCCTGATTTTTGTCACTGACCTGGTGAGTAGGCTCAGCAGCCCGTGTTTTGTAGTGGCGAATGATGACAAGGTAGCAGGGGCAAACGACTGAAGTGCTCTAACACAAAATTTCAAAGTAGTACCAGAAAGGTCTCTTAAGAGGGACATTCCATCAAATGCTGCGAGATACAGAATGGTAACTTGGGGTCCTGGTCCCTCAGAAGTATCCGGTTCCCCGGGTCCATTCATCACAGAGTGCACGAGAAAGGTCTGAGACCTGGGTGTGTTGATCAAAAATGATTTCAAGCCATCAGCGCAATGAGCAGCGACTGCGTGCAGAGCCCGCTGTGGGCTGCTTGGGTTTGAGAGAGTTTTGTCTGACGGGAAGTATTTCCACCGCCATAAAAAGCCATAATTCGGCCTCACTTGGAGTACTATGTTTAGACGTGGGCCCTCCGCCTATAAGGGCATATCCGGTGCGTTGGGAGGGGAAAATAATTTGCAGCTCGAATGGCAATAGGATTTCGGGCTAAACCCTATCAGGACCGAGTGGACGAGCCCAGGTTATACTCTATGGGAAGGAGGAGGATGAAGCGTGGTTCTACTGAGGCCCTCAGAACCTCGAAAGGCATAAGCGGCCTAAAGACCACAGATATGTCTCATCAGGCGGATAAAGACATCAACATCAGAGGTCACATTCTCCGATTAAAGGAAAAGGGATTCATTCAGACTTCTGAGCAAATTTCTTCATCTATCTGATAGTGAATGCGTCAAACAAACTCCAATGCGAATTATTTCGTGGCGACACTTTGATCTCCTCCGAATTGCGCCTGGATAGAACGTGACTGAGGATCTCCCCGGATCTTCCTTAACATAACGTACAATATTCGACAGGTAATGGTAGCATACAGTATGGCAGCGTGACAGCTGTTTCTATTCTCGCGTTTCCATTCAAAAAGCACGTTCTGAATGGTGCTTAGAATGTTTCTGACGCGCAGCCAGTGTTTTAGACTGCCTCTGACAGAGTGGCTACTCAAGCATACTCATGTGCGTTAGCTAATATAGCACAGACTTATATGGCCGGGCCTTCCACTGTAATGTACGGAGTGAGCATAGGTTTCCCGATTCGTGAATGAAGGCCCTTCTGATGGCCTTACCCCATTGTTTCATGAGCGTTGGTATCGACGAACTCTTCAAAATGATTACCTATGAGCCCGTAAACCTTTCACGCCCTTGCGCACTTTCCTCCCGTTCGGTCTCACGTGACCGCGAAGTTTTCATATGATGTTGATATCTGCTCGACACAAATCGGAAATCACCGATAAGAGACCGAACCGCTGAAGTGTTCAAACGTCTTCGTCTGCAGAGCAGAAGCGACGATACTACGGGCGAAAAATACGGTAACATGCGTTTACCCCCACGCCACTATCCATTCAGAGGTCGTGGGGGTGAAACACTCATCTGTTCATCGGCTACACTCCACCACACTCCCGAGCTTCATTCTACGAACTGGTGAAACAGAGAGGTCGAACCAACGTGATCCCCAGAAAAATCGATCGCAAAAACTTCACAAACAGCACCAAAAGATAAAACTCTAACTACAACGAAAAAGGGGGGTGAGGTTGCAGTCCGCTGAGAGTGGAGGATCGTAGCCAATATCAAAGATAGAGTCAGTCCTATGAGGGTCCCGTTATACCACTGTGGGTTGCGTGTGCGCAGCTTCCTTCACGCTTTTTGTTGTCGGACAGCTGGTTGTTTGATAGTCGCCTGCAGTTTAGGGTAAGTCTCTCTAGTTGACACTGTCTGGCACTGGTATGGGGAGATGCAGACTAGTTGCGTCTGTGGCAGCATACCTACGGAAAAAGGAGTATCCTAGTGATCGTATTCAACAGAGTACTGAGTTGTTCTTAGAGGGTTAGGTGATGTCCTCTCTCGTGCATTCATCGGTCTGCCTGTGCTGTCTATCACGACTGAGGTTCCTCGTACTAGCAGCCTGAAGAAAGCATACACCAAATATCATGTGTTTAGACAGTCAATGGGAGTCCGTGATGATTACTATATCTTTTCTCCTCATATTCTATTACTCACTTGGGTTACTCTGTAATCAAAGCGGGTTTGAAATCGAAAAACGGAACTCAGGAAGTCACCAAGGCCACCGCACGTTTCAAAGCGTAATCCAGAAAGTGGACGACTTGTTTGCACCACGCAAACTGCGCACTTTTTTTATCGGCCACCCCTTCCGCGTAAGATACATCATCTTCTGGACAACCGTTCCCGCTTATTCGCGAAGCATAAGCTCATAGGAAACTCAGAGGATCTAAGCGCGCTCCACGTTGTCCGAACAGGTGTAGGCGGAAAATCCGCGAACACACCAAGCTCGTACAAGAGAAGATCCTCCTTAGAGCCCGCGGGAACAAAAACCCATTAGTTAAGCATATGCGACAAATAAGAAGGAATAAACCTTCAACACTTTCTTTGAGACCGCCCGACGGGGAGCCTTTATCTGATTCCCTAGTCGTGGCCGAGTTGTTCAGGGAGTACTACTCTACAGTATACGAAGTCGCACCACCGAGCCGACATCCTGTCCTACCGCTGCAGTGCTTCCGGCAACCACATGTAACCGCCGCGTTTTTTGTGCTAGGTGTTGAGGATCAAGGTTAATTCACACGGTGCAATCGGTCCTGACAAGATCCGTCCCAAAATATGCGAGGAAGCAGCCGCTAGTCTGGTAGAACCTCTTTATAAGCTGTTCAAGCGAACACTCCAGACTAGCATTCTCAATAGCACACGAAAATAGGCGACGGTCACACACATATTCAAAGTTGGCGACCGGCACTCTCCTGCTGGCTATCGGCCAATCAGCCTTACTAGCATTCCGTACAAAATAAAAGAGCACCGATTAAAACGTGCCATTCTCAATCACTTCTCATCACATCTTTTTTCGCTTCCGCGCAGCAAGGCTTCCTTGCTAAACGGTCATGCATATTAAACGTGGTTATTTTCATGGATAGTCTGACGGAGGCCAAAGACAATGGCCTCATCTCAGATGCTATCTTCTTTGATTTCGCCAAGGCTTTTGACGGTGTCTCATACGTCCCACTGGAACACAAAGTAGAAGCATGTGGCATTCAAGGAGAGGTTCTTCGCTGAATTGCCTCTTTTTGATAGTAGAACTTTTAGCGTTAACACCGGATCAGCCCTTTCGTTTCCTTCTTCCATTTCTGCGGGCGTTCCCCAAGGGTCAGTGCCAGATTACTTGTTATTCTTCATTTACATCAACCACCTTCCAGACAATATTTCCAACAACGTCCTGTTATATGCAGACGACCTAAAATTCTCGAATGCCACTGATCCCAGTGCACTACAAATTGATCTTGGCGCGATCAAGCGCTGGTGGAACGATTGGAGTCTCCCACTCAATGACAATAAATGTGCTCACATGTCACTCGGTGGAGATTCTGGAGATGACTTCGTGATTCATATTTCGTCTAGCACAGTAGATATCATGAGAATCGATCTGAATAGAGATCTGGGCAACTGGTTGTCGTCCAACTTGTCCTTCACGTATCACCATGTGATGGCTGCAGAAAGAGGATTTGCCGCTTTTAGAATGATTAAGCGCATTTTCCCCGACATAGACAAGAAAACGTTTCAAACAATTTACGGGATTTGTACAGGACTGCTCCTCGAATACGCGAATCGGGTCGTGTATACCGGCCTAAAGAAAGACATATTAGCCGTTGAACGTGTCTGGCGCGCGGCTACCGAACTAGCCAGGGACCTGAGCAATGCCAAGTACGAGTCTCGTCTTGAAATTCTTGACCTGTACTCACTTGAATTTTGAAAACTGGACGGTGATCTGATACTCACAAACTTCTTTGGAGTAGGTCTGGTAGAACAGTTCTTCACTGCAGCGAATGACGACGGCCGGCGTGGACATAACAGGAAGCTTCCCAAGATTCGTCCTCGGACCTTTCTGAGGCAGCAGCTCTTTTCCTACAGGGCTGTTAACTATTGAAACAGTATTGCATCTGAGGTAGTCAACAGCGTTTCTAGGGATCGTTTTGAAGCTTTGCTTAATTCTCATTTATCTAAAATTTCATTATGCAAGTAATCTCACTCTTTTCCAGATTACCGTAGAATTAAAAAGAAGTCAATCTTGCAAGCAGCTGTTTTCGGTAAATCTCATCGGGCTTTTAGAATTACACGGTAATACGTGCGGGTGATATATGAATTTTTGACGAGTTAAACAGGAACATTAAGATCAGAGGAATGGTACAGATCACAGTCTACTGGGGGAAGGGGGGTGTTGATGAATGTGTTCGGATGTTATGCGAGCCTGTCATGAGATATTCGTTCACCAATGTCAAGCGGCTCACGCTCGTTCGAGTTTCAAGTGGATGTGGAATCACTGGCCATGGGAGGTGGAGAATCTGTACGAAATGCTTTGGGTACAGAGGCAGGGGTTGTGTAGTCTGATAACAATAGCCTCGGCGGTTGATAACAGTTCTGGGCCGGCTTGACGAACCTTGTAGATGATTCGGAATGCTTCATCCGGATTTATTCTATAGCCAGCGTCGATTAGGTGGGAGCCGATTGCACTGGAAATGAGCTTTAGCGAACCGTTGCGAAGCCACTTCGGTGGGTGTTCACGAATCCTTTCCGATAACTGCATTGTGCTCCTCCCAACGTAACCGGCTTGACAACAACAGACGAGAGAGTAGATACAGAAAGACGAAGAGAACTTCGGCAAACTATCCTTAAGACGTGACATCAGTACAGGGCAGGTGTCGAACGACACGATAAGTCTCGCTGCAGAGTAGGCAATCTCGACCGCGGTTTAAAGTTTGCGGCTAATTATGCCACCATTAACTTCTCCTCTATATGAGAGACATATGAAAACCGGCTATTCCCGCGCTGTCTGGACGAGTTCTAGCTTCGTACCGGAATGCAGATTTTTATCTATGAAGCTCTCAGGGTATCCATTTCTAGTGAGAGTATGAATATATCTAACCTCCTCCTGGAGAGTGTCAGGTGTACAGATCTTTTGCGCTCTGTTCAACAGACAGCGTACCAAATTTATTTTGTACTTCAACGGAACGAGACTGTGAAAATTCGTAACTTTTTCCTATGAATAGATCCTTGAATTGTCCCCTCTGGTCGACGAAGCAACGCAACATCTAGGATTGAGAGATTGTTATCCCGTTCTAAATCGACAGTGAAATTTATATTCCGATGTGCTCTGTTGAGCTCATCTAGCGTGCGCTGGGGATCATCAAAGTTTGGAACGAGACAAAAAATATCATCCACATTGCGCTTGTAAAGTTTGCACTTAGTTACGGTGTGGTTGAGTCTAGTGGTCTCCAGTTTGGCCATAAATATGTCTGCGAGCAGCGGACCTAGAGGTGGACCTATTGCTACTCCATCCTTTCGCCTATATAACTCGCCATTAAATTGAAACTGAACGTTACAGGTGCAAAATAATAGTAGTTCCTTCAATTTTTCACCCGTAATTCCGGCATCAATTTGATTGTTCTCAATGTAGGTACAGAGATAGTCAATAGTTTCTTGCAATGGAACATTAGTGAATAGAGAAGTTTCATCCGAAGACAACACGTTATCGTTCTCCATATTCACCGAATCGATTGAGTCTACAAAGTCGAAGGTGTTCTTTAGGCTAAAAGGAGTGAGTCTTTATTTAATCGGTTCCAATGTCTCCAATAACCGTTTTGCTAGAGCATGATACGGTGAATGGTACATGTCTAGGATCGGTCTTGATGGCACTCCAACTTTGTGAACTTTGGGGAGACCGTACAGACGTGAAATGACAGTTCCCGTAGGCCTGATACGTTCGAAAGTTGAAGCGTCGATAACGTCTGCTTGCTTCATTTGTCGGAGTACCTTGGATAGGCTTTTCTCTGTTGCAGTCGTTTCAGATTTATCACTATCCGTTTTCTGGAACTTTCAGTTATCTGAGTTACCTTACCATGTTCTTATTATTCACCGTAATTCTTGAGAGCGACGCTACACCCTATTTCCAATGCTCGCTTTTCAGATCATCAGACGTCCGCCGACACTGAGCGAGGGAAACCGACTGGATTCGGGGATCTTGGGCTCCTCCATCGAACCACTGTGTCAACCGCTGAAAAAGTCCATTTTCGAGTGGGACAGTCCCAATTCTGGATGATGTTCTCTAGCACTCCAACAAAAATATTTTGGACGCTCGATTGGCAAGTCACTTCATCCTGTGGAAATTGTATTTGAACTTCAATCACAGTTCAGATAGACGCCATCAGATTTTTCGGCTAATCATAATGACTCTCACTGCCGCTGGCCACTTACCGGCGGCTACCCGCGAGACCAGAAGGTGGTGGGAATTTTTGGAAAGTGAGCGCGCCACAGTAGATGTCTTACTGGTCTGTACGGTTAACCGAATGCCCACTATTGAGGACGACCACAACTATGGGTACGCAGACCGAAGCGTTAGCCGAAACGCCATAATCATGGTTAAATAAATGTACATCGCACCTCACTGACCTTACGGGAACATTTCGTGAACCCTTCCTAGAGGGATTTCCATGATCACCAATCTCGATCAGAAAATACCAAAATTATTTTAGTGGAAGACAACAGTAACCGACGTAACTATGTAATTCTGAGCAAGGTAGTGTAACGAGAACCCAATGACGCAAACTGGGAATAAAGAATTGCTGAGGCACTGTCCTGTAACCAGTAAGTTTTGATCGTAGAAGCGTCATGCGAAAAGTGGTAGCTTTGGAGAAGGGCGACTTTGCGAGTCCTTTGTCAACTTTCAGTGCGTACAAACTGAAGGGTCACTGAGAATTAGATGTCTTTCCCTCTGCCACGAAGCGTCACCTTCATTTGGTTTTCAAATAGAAGCCACAAGTATTTCTAACCAATCGGAAAATCTCTACATCCGATGACCACCTACCGAGAGATATCTGTTATCGAAATTGCACATCTTAAGAATGCGCAGGTCTCCGACAAAAGCCGCCAATTTACTTCTGCAGCACGAAGTAGATCGGAAATAGCTCAGAGTTCCAGCAATCACCTATCAAACCTTGTGGCTGCATTCACTTTTAACGGTGCAAGCGAGGTTCCAGCAACCTCCTCTTTGGAAATCAGCCGTTACTCAACAATATTCGAAGGTAGAGGATACAATGGGGGCAAACATCGCTCTAAGGCGACGTATACGGTGGCGAAAATGACTCAGGCGAGCCGCTATGTTGGTTGTTTCGTCTCACCTCTAGTAAGACTTGCTAGGCGTCGGTTATAAATATTTATGCCAAGTTGTTTCTCATTTCCTTCTTGGTAAAATCGTCGTAGCAACCATGAGCCTGACCAAAGGTACTGTGGCTCGGGACGCCGCTCACCTCAACAGTGACGTGGAACATCCTAGAAGGAAACATTGATACGAAGGTCAACAAAGATTAAAGACTAAGCGGAAGAACTAGAAATGGTGTGGATACAGGTACGCCATCGACTGCGACACATCGCCATCTCAGATAGCGTATCTAACTAGCGGTTTGAGTGATCACGAAGACCCCATCCAGGCAGGCGATGCCTGCCCACTTTGCTCAATGGAGCAGTCAAGGTCTTCATATTTCGTGACCACG